>JAQIWG010002339.1:0-20701 GCA_034695025.1 Chamaedrilus cognettii | reverse complement strand
GTAACTAGCGCCAGGGACGACACCTTGTAGTGCCGGGGATATCCCCCCCATCCCCCCCGGTAATTCGAGCACTGGTCTGAAGCCTGTTTGAATCGAAAATATGAGATAAATGTAGACATAATTCTGAGATATTTTTGCCAGGTCATGACGCCTGTTATCTAAAATCATATAATATAGCCTATCAATTAGGCTATACATGTCCCACATGTAAAGGTCACCTGAAATATAATGCAACAAGGTAGTACATGTATGCAAAGGTAGATTGTAGCTTATGCGTGCCTGTGCGACCCGACACATTTCATTCCAATCCCAATTCAACGAGAGCGCAGATTGCCATATAATTATATTCGTTTATTGGTAACATGGCAGACATGCGGCAGCCATTTACAAATGCACAAGTAGGGCCTACAATGTTATGATACATCACAAAGAGTCAATTTACAATATTTTCAGCAGTTTGGTCCGGTTTCCGAATCAGGCCCATATTTGTTTTATCATTTGTGCTCGGTCACCTTTTGCCGCACAAATCTCAAAAAGCCTTGTGGATCCTGCGTCAAAATCGGATCGAAATGCACCAATAGCGTCGTCGCAGACGCGAACCAATCACAAGGCCAGCTTTCTAGATGCGGCCGCATCACGTGACCAACTTACTCCCTTTCTGTTCATTGCGAGAAGTATAGGCTTGCCGGCCTAGTCTACAGTAAAGATAAGTATTATTACTCCTGTTTTGCGAATTAGTTGCATATTAGGCTATTAATAGTATTTAGTCTAGTGCAACGCTTTTATAAAAAAATTTAGAGACAATTTTGTTACTTTTTTTTCTCTCTTTGGCCCAGCACTTGGCTAATGCTATTCGCCTCGGAACATAGGTGTTCCACGCAACACAGCGGGCGTGAACGCCCGACAGCTATCATAGCTTACAATAATATGCTGGACAAAGTATGCATAGGCCCTTCTGCTAAAAATAAATTTTAAATGCAATTCAAGACCCATTCAATCCTATTTTTTGCCCGTTTTAATTCTAAACAGCGACGGACAGAATAATGATTCCATAAGGCGCGCCTAGCTGCCCTAACACAACCTTAAATAAATATATGCAGCAGTTGGAGCATTCTTAAATATAGCGCAAGTCTACTGACAAAGCGGGTTTAAGCAAACCATCAATCAGTTCAAAGTGATTCAATGGGCCTCTGTTCATCTTCTAGCACAGATGTAACGTATTATGACATAACGCGTAATGAAAAATATAGAATTAAAACTGTTGGGTAAATCTGGATGTCGAGGAATGGATCTCAAAAGAATGCTAAAAATCATTGCATTGACTTCACATTGTTTTCTGGCATCAGTTGTTTGATATAAATTAATTTCAAAATAATTTATGCGCATACTGAAGTACAGTACAAAAAACATTGCAATGCCATAAAACTCTTGACAAACGTTAGAAACAATTTGAAGAAAATAATATTATATATTTGCGTTTAGTCGCGCAGATTAAGATATTTAAAACATTTGTTCACAAACCGCTTACATTTTATACAAAACGCATATTCATTTCGTGATATCGCAATATAGTAACATCAACACCATCAAAATATGTCTTGAAAGAATATTATATATGTAGCGTAGCCTACTTTGGATCCGTTTATCCGTGACATCATGTAGGCTAAAACGTATCTAAAAGTCATGCAACATCAAGTTTTCATTATACCTACCTGCAATATCAGTCCATACTATCAGCAATATTAGCTGAACTAGAATCCGTTAGAACTGACAAGTAGTTATTGCTGTAGTTGATGTACTCACAAAACTTTTATCAATATAACAGCTTACGTAGATGAAATAAACGCAAGAATAAAAAAAAAGTTGGATTGTAAAAAAAAGGAAACGGATTCCCTGTTTGAGTTAAACTATACAGGTAGCTAATAGCTAAACCCTATTACAAAAATATAATATAGAAACACAATTTTCACAAATTTTAAAGTAACACAACTGCACTGTACGATTCTAAATAAAAAATGAACAATATTGTGACACAATAAATTGCTAGCAGAGTGGCACAAGAACACAGTGGCTCTGAATTACTTAAATGAATGACCTATATATAATGAATACCAACTAAAATTAAAACAAAAACTATTTTCATGCACGCGGAAAACAAAAAGTACAAAACATAAAAAAGTCAATGTTTTGGTATATCATTGTTTATTCTAAGTTTTTCATTAAAATTATTACCGTACATATCCAAAAGCCGGATAGATACAAGCTTTAACATAATTTTATACATGAATAAAATACAGGTTCTTTTAGAAAGCAATTTATGATACAATTCAAAGTCCAATCCATTCTAAAATTCATGTGCTCTCTGAAGTATAGTATAAAAACAACGTTAGCCAAATTTAATATCCATGACGTCACGCACACGGTGCACAAATTTATGCATGTAAAAAGAGCTGTAACAAACATCAAAAACAATCTTGTGAATCTGCTCGAGACAATGAAACAAAGATCAGCATGCATTAATCAACAGCCTGCGTCACTGGGGCAGGGGGCGAGAGTTCCCCCACACTGCGCGGCGTTCCCTCGCCAGGGGGAGCTAGCGCGGCTTCAGGAAGGCGTTCCCTCGCTGCGCCGCCAGGGGGAGGCAGCGCTGCTTCAAGAAGGCGCTGGCGCTATTCTTTGTCCAACCTCGTCCACAAACGCCAGGCCGGTCTGTCCTCAAGTACCCAGCGTCTTAATAGCGCCCGGGACGTCATCTGGCAGGATTGCTATAGAGACCATATTTCGCTGCCTCAGCCACGGACGACCTGTGCGCGTAGCAAGGACCGAGAGTGTCGGCGCAAGTAGGGTCCCAAAGAAGGCACCTTGGATGGGGCATGACTGGCGTCATCTGGGCGCTTGAGTCCGAGCGGTTCGGACTAGGAGGCTGCGGACCGAACGCCACGTTAGCGCTCTGGAGGGCGCGGAGGATAATTAAAAGTATCCCCATAAATTAAAAATATTAGAAGCTCTCCTTCCCGAATTCAAACGGTCTGGGAATAAGTCTCCGCCAGCACTCTTCTGCTCACTTGGTACGTTACTTGTGAACTGAAGTCGTCCCCCAGATTTTGAAACGTGGCTACGCCACTGGCGCTATAACCATTAGCCCGTTAACTATTGGACTGCAGCTAAGCCACACCTAGGCCGAGTTGTTCAATAGAGAGTTATTTGCACCACAGTTGAACGATCCAGGATTGTTTGAATAACTCCCCAATATCGGCGTGTTATTCAAACAATCCTGGATCGAATTTGCGCGATCTGATTGGATCGTGACGTCATTTATGTTCTATGATTATTTAAAACCAAATAACTCCCTATTGAACAACCGGGCCCTAGACAGGGTAAATCAACGAAGGAGCAGAAGGGGGCAGAGACCCCCACAATTTTGACGTCAATGGGGTCATGTTCTATCTGGTGCCCATAAATTTTGGCAGTGATTATCTAGGGCGCATTTGGGGCCATTGCATTCATTTGGGGGGCATTTGAGAAGCAATGCACCCGATTGCATAAAAATATGAAACGCTTTGCCACTTGATTTAGTAAACAGTTCTTCAATTTTTCTATAAATTTTGTCATTAGGACAAAATTCGATGTCAAGAACCTATATTTTATTAACGTATGGATACGCCTGTTACTATGATAAAAAGGTTTAATTTATATGCAATCGGTGATTCGCTATCTTCTGTCGAAGCCGCTGGTTTTAATTAACGTTTAACGAATAGTTTTTGATATTTAATCAATAATACAATTTCATGAATATTATTGTTCTAAACTTATGGTTTATCTGTTTTTCGGGTAATAAGTTAGTTAGATCCCCTTGACACTAACATTTGAGCATCTGTAAGAATTTTGCAGTGCTGCGTTTTTGTAAAATGTGTGTTTGTCTGATGGACAATATTCGTATTGTCATTCTTAGGATAAACGAGCTAGATTTAGGGTTGGGCCTGAAGCTTACACGCATACGTCCTAGGCCTCAATTTGACTCTGAAGGGCCATTTAAGTTTTAACCGTTGATTGCAGCTCAATAAAGCTGGAATCTAATGACAATTAAGTTTATATAGGCTTCAGCTTTTTGTTTAGTAGCGTTATTTTGTGTTCGTATAATGATAATCATATATCTAGAATCATTCAACCACAGATTGAAAATTTATAAGATAGACGATCGATTGCAAAATCTAGTTCTTTGCTTAAGCGGTAAGCCAGCTCATACTTGCTAACGTTGAAAAACGGTAGGACTAGAGATTATTTGGTCTTCAGTTTGATAAATTATGTTTTTAGGCGATCCGATTGATAGAAATGATCTATCGTTTTAACAATTAAAATAAGAATAGGCCCAGGACAGTTTGAGTAGCTGGAACCATTTATTGGCCTACTCAGCAAGCTTGGTACAACGGAGTAAAGGCTGGTTCGTGACTATGTACTTCCCCGTGGGGTGGCCCAAGCAGCTGCGGGTGGTAGACGATGGGTCAGGGCTGGTGCACATCAGCTCCAGCTACGACCGGCTATTCTACGCCGTTCTCACGCACAGAACCATCAGCATCTGGTTCTGCAAGGTACACAGGTTCTCTGTAATAACTGTTCCAGCAGGCGTTGTTGCATGTAGTGGAGATGTAATTTATGTTGTAGGACTTTTGGTCTGCGTTTTGGCAGCACGGCATTTCTGTATGATTCTTGAGAGCTGCATATTGGTATCGTACCGGTATGTGATACATTGTGTACACTATACAGTGTACAGGGTATTTGCAAATGCTGTCATAATTATAATACAAGGCCTATAGGTGTGTTTTAACTGCTGTTGCATTCAGAATGCAGTATTCAGAATGCCAATTGGTTTTTGTTTTTAGTACTATTTAAGCAAATTTGTTAGTTAATTAAATACAGTTGTAGTGCGGTATTGAAATTTATGTGGTCATGTGTTTATGTAAGAAATTGTTTCAAAATGCTTTTGCTGCTACTAATCAAGTTGCTCAACTGACTCAGATGTGAACTGGTGTCTGATCAAGGAACGTTATGAATTTTTAAACGTTTGCTGAAAGTTTTAACAAGCAATTTGACATTGTTTTATGATGGACGAAGTGAAATTAAGCGTCTCCATTTGCAGCTAAACGTGAAGCAAATGAATATCATCAACGATTGACTGTTAACCACTAGTCGGATATTTTAGTTAAAATGCACTTTGCGACTCTGCGGCTTTGCGACTTTGCTTAGCAAAGCATCCACTCCAGCCTCCTCCTCGACACGCAGCGAGCCTTGACGAGTCTGTCTGACATGGCGCTATTTTGAAACCTTTTTCATCATTTTTCTTCACAATTAATTCCTCTGACAACGTTTTGCTGTGTGATCGTGACCGGCAGCCGTCGGTGGAGATTGTGAGCTTCAGGAGATCAGAGAATTCCGTCGCCGAGTTTGGTGATAACGAACAGGCGCGATGGAGACCCGACTCAAGTCGAATAGCTATCTCGGTGAGAGGCTTGGATGCAGTTTTTTTTTTTTGTAGTTTAGCACCGTGTGTAGCACAGAGACTAGTTATATATACAGTCTGGTTCTGTGCAAGAGAGCCGGCACAGAACCGCTCCCCCTTCTTTGGTCGCCTTTTACAACTTGCCCGGGGAGCTCTAGGCTGCAAGCCCATTCTTTGTTCCCCGGCCTGCAGGGGCACTTGGGTGCAGTCCAGCTTTATTTAAAATTCGTTGATATTTATATTATTTTTCGATACCATTCATGGTTTTAGTCAGGTATGATAAGCCTACATAAGGTGATGATTAATTGATAGTGGTGATTTTTTTTTACCAGTTGGTCCAAATAATTATGTTGCAAGGTGGCGAATTGGTTCTGTAAATCAATTTATGTTGCAATTTTTGTTACTGTATCAGATTTTAGAACCAATGTGTGTAATAATAAATGCACTGAAGCTAACTTGCTTATTTACAGTATTTACAACATAATGTGATAACGTCAATAAGTCAGTAAACGTTGACTTTGCCGAAGTTCAGCAAAAATTTATCATTTGTCGTTTGTGCTATGTCGATGATTATTTAATTGATGATGATAGTTTTGCTTCATGTTGGGCTAAGGGCTTCAGGTTAGACAAAAAAACTTAATTATGCTAAATTGTGCATAGATTGAAGGCTCTGATTCCAGTACATTTAACGTTTATACGATGTTTAGATTTATGTCTGTGTTGTGCAGACTTCGAACGGATACATAATTTTCTACCAGGTGGAAATCGACAAAAGGATTCCGTCTCAGACACTGTTCGACCAGAGAGAAGAAAGGTAGGTCATTCAATTCTGTGTTTTCTGCTTGATTTTGAATTTGGTGTTGAATTGATGGAAAATATATATCAGAATTCTATCAGGAATAGATATCAGAATATATCAGGTCGGTTTGATACGTGGAAATATATATCAGAATTTAAGCTTCGACAGCAACTGTTGACACCTTTACTGATATATAAATAATATTCTTAGTAGGCCACCAGGTACGGTACCTCAAGTACTATATTTTTCTTGAGAAGCTGGCAGTGCTGATACAATATGTACTATTTATTACAGATAATTATTCACTTTAGTGCGGTAATAATGTCAGTAATGCAGAGGTGTGGCTTAGTGTGTTAGTGTGCGGGGTGTTGTGCAGGGTTGGTGTTATGTGGTGTGTTGATGTGTGGGGTGCTGCACAGGGTTGGTGTTGCGTGGTGTGTTGATGTGTGGGGTGCTGTGCACTGCGCAGGGTTGGTGCAGGGGGGCAGGGGGAGGACTTGAACTCCCAGTACGTCCAGTGTGTTCCCGCGCTCCTGCTCACTCAGCTCAACCACATTCAGGTTCTCGGCGGATGCTCCAGGTATCTCCTTTCTCTTCGTTTTTTTTTCTTTAACGGGTGAAGCAGTGTTGTGGTTGATTGCATGAATTGAGATTAGGAGTGGATTCTATAGTCGTTTCTTTGTTCCCACCTTTGCCTTTACCTTAGCTTAGGGGACAATTTCACGGCAGCTCTTAACGGCCATTCAAAATAACTCTTTGCTTAGTCCATTCTAATTGATATACGTATTATAATTAAGATGATGTCATAGATTTCGAGCAAAAGAACTTCCTGTTAAACCTGAATTCATATTAAACTCAGTTCTTTTGGAAATTTCTATTTTATTTTTTAATGATAAATATTATTGAGAGTTTTTCGAATGGCGGTGAAGGGCTGCCGTTAAATTCCGTTCCTTAGCAAGAACTTTGCTTAGCCAGGCGTAAAGGTACGTCTAGAATCCACCCTAAGATTTCTAGCTCGGAAGAGCTCTACTCCACAGCAGTTGTAGAGCGTGAATGCATCGATGATCAATCGAACTTCAAATCAAGCTATAGACTAATCAATCAACGTGCGCGAACCATGATTAGATCTTGGATTAGTAATTCAAGTGCACTGATTGTAATTTAGTCAAGTGTGAAAGTGAGGTAACACTTTTATGATCCATCATGTTTATACTTTCTTTTACATGTGAAATCAACTTTAACTTCTTCTACTGCAATTTCATCGATTTCAGCCATTAACATTTCATCGATTGCAATGAAATTAATTACACTTGTGTATGCATATATATGCGTGATGTGGACGTATGTATGCATGCTGAATATGTGCATGCATGCATGTGTAGCCTGGTGTGCCTGAGGGACGACCTGCTAGTGGCCACTGGTCGCGGCCTGCTGCAGCGCCTCCACTGGTCCGATGGACTCATCAATACTAGCATGACCATCGAGCTCGCTTCCATCCCCTTCTCCACCGACCTCCAGCAGTCTCGATGTACGCCAGCTCCTATAGTCACATGGGCTCGCACTATTGCTTGTGCTCTATTGCTTGGCTTATTTCTGTGGCTTGATTTTATTTTAATCCTAGCTTATGTCTTTGACCGGTTTTATTTGAGCACTCTCTCTCTACTGCACTGCCAAACGGCAGGTCCCTGGCATCCAACCTCTCCACATTTGACGGTCCTCCGCCATTCTCTTATATGGTTTTTCATACGACTCTTCCGATAAATACGAAAGTATTTATTTGTGCTTAATACGTTTAGAAACATGATTACATTTGCTAGGCTGGAGCTTAGATTTGAGAAAATGATGTTAATTGAGTTTTGAATGTAAATGTTGGAAATTATAAGGTTTAACAGATTGGTTAATTTTGTGATATCAAATGTAGCAGTTGCTTATTTCGTAGTTAACTAATGAGCTTTTATGTCAATTGTGATGTCTTAAAAAAATTGTAAGCACTAAAATTAGATAGCGTCTTCGATTTTTTATTTGTTGTCTGATTTTGTTAACTTTCAAGCAACGAAACAAGCGAATGATTGGTTGCATTTACTCTTGCTGTTGGTAGCGTCACAGCTGAGCAGTCCCAACGTTCACCTGGTCGCAATGCACTTCAGTCCACTGCTCGGAGGCTTCGCTGTCGTCTTCTCCAACGGACGAGCAGCGTTCATCACGGCAAACAGTCTCAAGTTTGAGCCGAGCGTGCGTACCTCCACTCCACCCTCTAGCTAGATGTTAGTTTTTTGAAAACGTGTTGCTTCATACTTCACCAATTTATGCTTTTTTTACTCACTTTGTAAAAAATTTCAACTGGTTGCGTCTTAGTATTATCAACTGGTCAAGTGGTTTCTGTGGTTCAGTATTATTAGGGACTTGATGATAGGCCGTACATACCTTGTTTATGCATCCAGACATGCCTTGAGACTCGTACGGTGACCGTGTAATGGTGTTTTCCTGGGTTTGCATGAATAGCCTAGTGATGAAGCGTGTTATGTGGATTTATCTGGAGTTTGTTGAAATTGTAGGTATGAAGTGATAATTGTCTCGTTTGGATCTGGGCCGGTGCTGTGCGTCTTATAGTTGTGTTCTGGTGGTTGTGCTTGCAGCAAGTGGTCGGTGTTTGGGCGCAGGAGATGACGGAGGCCACCGCCTCGGCTGTCAATCACAAATACGCGCTCATGGCGTTTGGCTCTATATGGTCTGTTGCTCAGTTCTTCTGGAATCTTGCCTGAGCGAGAGTTTATATATTATCAGTTTCACCATCTCCCTGTAATTTACTGTTTGGTTTGAAAAATTCATAATTGTCAATTGATCGAATTGATATATTGTTTAGGCTTAAATTATATCAGTGTTAAATTCAATGTTAATATATTAATATAGGCTATGTGAATAAATTATACTTAGTGAATTATTAAATAGAGAAAATTTTGTAAAATAAATTGTTAAGAGTCAAATACTATGATGGCTGCCATATGATAATTTAATTATGACTTCTTTGAACGGATGAAAGTGATAAATAGAACTTTTGTAATCATAAATAATTGAAGATTAGAAAAGAAACTTTGAATAGATTAGAAAATAAAGGAAAAGAAGTTTGATTCAGGATTTCTGATATTGATTTCCTGCTCTTTGTGGTCTTGTTTTTTTCGACATCTAGTAAATTTTTCCGGTTCTAAATTCGGTAACAAATTGGAATTGGTATAACAAAATTAAATGAATATTAAGTTGTTCAATCTGGGACCATTGACAACATAATGATATTATTGAAGTACGCATCAATTGTTGACTGTGGTGTATGCTGAATGAGTGCGCTTGTTGTCGATGCAGCGGTGAAGGAACGGTGTATCACTTGGATGAAGTAACCGGTGCTCTAGCCATCTCACACAAGCTGTCCATCTCCTGCAAGGACTACCCAGGTACCTATCTCTACCACATTAGTGTTTCTCCTCTTTGAATCAAATAGTAACCCCACTAGCACGCCTGCATTTGTGGACGGACCCTGTTGGGGCGGCAGCTCTGCTGGCTGCGTGGGAACAGAGGCTGGCCGGTCTATAATTGGTCTTGGAATACTGGGACCCGGGCTCTACATTAAAGGGCCTGGATGGGATCGCCGACGATGACAACCATATTAGTCTTATCCTGAATCATCTTGCCACTTGAGGTGTTACGTATGTCACATGTCATCTACTACGTGCCTTGGTCATTTATTAGCCTAATCACTTATTATTAGTTGAAGCGAGGCGCTGGGGTGTAATGGTTAAGGCGTTTGACTTCGAGTCCAGAGGACCTGGGTTTGAGTCCTGTTAACGGCAACTATGAAACCATGGCGTTACGGGCCCTTCAGTAAGGCTGTTAAACACACAAGTGTCGCTAGCTGATAATCATCGTTCGGAGTAATTTATTATTCTGGTTGGCGACAGGAAGGGCATCCGGCTGTGAAAATCCAGCTTCAATATAAACGTCTAACCTGTGTTAACATGGACACGGTGTTACAGGCTTGCCTGTAGCGCATAGGAATAGACGTCAAACATTATGATTAATATTATTATTATTATTATAGAGTCGAATTTAATCATAATGATCGATAGCTTGTGGGCATAAGTTTATGTGTAGAGCAGTGTTTTGATAAATCCTTTATGAGCTTACATTTAGACGTGCTAGCACGCCATCGTTTTGTTTTACATTGTAAACGTTTTTGTCTTGCATGCTGCAAATAATGATCAAATAGGATTAGAGTGCAGTAATAGTACCAAAATTGTGAAGTACGCTATGTAAACCCTATATGTTCTTAGGTCCCTGCTAGTTGTTTCATTCATATATTCCCCTGTACGTTTAGACGTCAGCTAGGTGTGTGGCGCCGCTGATATATTCCCCTTTGCGTGTAGATGCCAGCCAGGTGTGTGGCGCCGTCGATCAGATGAAGTGGACTCCAGACGGGACGGCGCTCGCCATCTGTTGGAAGAAGGGAGGCTTCTCCGTGTGGAGCGTGTTTGGCTCCCTTCTGCTCCACTCGATGGGCGTCGAGTCGGGGTTAGTCTGCCCCCTTTCTTTCTTCCTAACCTGGGCACGTGATTCCGTGATATCCTTCAGTTTAGCATTTTATGTAGCGAACAATGTGATTTTTGTAGGATTTTCTTTTAAAGTTGTAAGACTAAGATTTTTTCTCAGTTGCTTTTGTGAATCAGTCCATCGGGTTCCTGGTGCACGTTGAAATTGCTGCAACTAATCTCTAGAATGCATGGAAAAATTGTGAAGAATTAGTGTATGAGAGAGAATAGAAATGGGTGGGATGTGTGGAGATATGTGTTAAGCCCTGTCATGAAATCTGTATGTCACTGCCTCTCGTATGCAATGGATCTTGTTTATAATTAATACTGGTCGTGTTGATGTATAATTATTGCAATTTACAGGCTGCTACATGTATTGTTTTCAGCATGAGCTTGTTGGCCAATTCGTCCAAGCATTCCTTGTTGCGAATAAAATCGATGGTGAGTAGTCCACATTCTTAGTTAACAAGCTTAGTAGTTAACAGGCTTAGTTAAATTGTTGTTTAATCGAATTTGATACTCTAAAGTTGTATTTAGATCATTTTTTCTTGTTTGAGCACTGTCCTGTTGTTAAATTAGGCCCAAAATTAGTGTTATCTATTTAGTATTTTTGATAGTTATAAAGAATGAAGGTTGAAGAATTGCGGCATGATTTAGATATTAATCATAAAGTAAATCTCGATGATGATGATCAATGATAATAGTGAATAATAATTTTGCAAAGCATAGTGTTGCGTTTGTATAAATTTTATACAGTCGCCATTGTGTCAAACTGCGGCAAACCATTTATCACTCTAAACTCACCGACTTAATCCGTTGCCCTTTCTGCTATAGGAATGGGGCTGTGAAGGCTATCGACTATGGATGGTGAGTGAGAGACCAGACAACAGCGCGGAGTCTGGGCCGGTTAACAAATCACCTGAACAACCTAAGGACCAATCAAACGATGCAGAACCGGGTCAAACCGAGGTCACGACGGAGGGCGGCGAGCCGGCATTGGCTGCGAGGCCGTGTCTGCTGAAGCTCTACTTTGTGAAGAGTTCCCTCACCGTCAACCCTTGCATGGTCAGCTGCTCGCTTTAGTTAGCAGGAATATCTACTCAGTTTGAAATGTTATTTTGCTACTGTGGACTCGCATATATGGCGCAACATGGCTCCAGAGTGAATGTCTCTTGTTCAATCTACAGCCTGTAATGAATTCGCATTTAAACATTAATGATTTTTTGTTTCAAAATACTCTTTACATTAACCCAGAAGCTCAACTGCATCAACAAATGTAAACTGCAACTATAGCCTAACTATTAGTGACGATAATAATAATAATATGTTTACCGTCCGTTTTGACGTCCCAAGATTGGGGATTCAGACTAATGTTTGTTGCAACTGACACCGATCCGGACTAATGTTGGTTGCAACACTGTTGGTTTCAGAGCAACCACGAGCACCTGTTGCTCCAGGGGGAGGACCGGTTGTACCTGAACCCGGAGGATGGTTTACCGCAGATCTCCAACCCGACCGTCATGCAGCCCTCCCCCATGTCCCCCTCTGCGTTCGTCGGCAACAAGCAGTGGCACATCCTCCACATCCCGCACCCCTACCTCTCGCACAACTGGCCGCTCAAGGTCGGCGGGTCAACCATTTTTGATGAACTTATGATGATCAAATGGTATCACATAGTCTATCTTTTCACTAGCTAGTCCTTATATGCTCAAAACACCATGAATGGAATGAACTAGCTACTTTGCTTTTTGTTTCAGGTTTTTTGGTTGGTCTTTGCTGCTTATGCAGAGTTTTTCTTCTTCTTTTAGAAGTACAGTGTGAGCTGTCAAACATTAACATGAAGTATAACAGTGAGCTGTCCAGCATTGACTACTGCGTTGCTGACTCAGTTTGCATCGATGAGCCTGGCGGGACACAGCATCGCTGTGGCCGGCAAGTGTGGACTCGCCCACTACTCGCTCGTCTCACGCAAGTGGAGGCTCTTCGGCAACGAAACACAGGTTTGGACTCGTTGATGTACAGGTTTGGAGTTATTTTAGAGTTGGATTAAGGTTATCCGGTAATTGATGCTTACAGAAGCGAAGGATTATCAGTGATTTATGTTTGGTGGTTAGTTGTGGTGTAGGTATGGCTTTGTTGTGTTGCATTGATATAGTGTTAGAGTTGGTGTAAGATTAATGATGTTGGCAAACTATTGATGTACAAATGTCACGGTCGACTCATTCATTAGAGAGACTAATGCTTGTTGACAGGAGCGAGACATGATGGTGACAGGCGGCCTGACCTGGTGGAAGGAGTTTGTCTGCTGCGCCTGCTTCAATCTTCTCGACCAACGCTCAGAGGTACGTCAACTAATTCAGCTTTATAAGATTCTTTTTACGAATTATTTTAATATTTAACAAAATTGTTATTGCTGTTCCTATGTAAGATGCTCAATGATTGGTGAATGTTCACTGTGGAATATAGATGTGATCTGACACAGTGCGGAGTTTTGCAGGTTTCTGTGATGTCGTACAGGATCAATTGACTGAGTGGATGGTGTTTCCGTGCGTGTCGCAGATCCGGCTGTACCCGCGGGACAGTAAGCTGGACAACACGTTTGCGCACATCGTGCCGACCACGTCACAGATCTTGCTGCTCAACACATTCCGAGACCTCATCATCATCCTCTGCGCCGACTGCCACATTGTCCTCTACGCTGTCGAGCGCAAAAGTCTTCAACAATGTGAGTGGCTTTTTCTGTGTCGAGCGTAAGAGTTTGCTGAGTTTTTGCTTTATATCGGTTTGCGATTTCTTCAACATCATGTTATTTGTTACTTAAATACTTTAAGTCCTTATGAAAAAAAATCTTAAAGCTGCAATAAATATTTTGCTCAACTATTAATTGAATTTATTCATTTATTTGTCTTAGTTGAGTTGCATTTCTTTTGGTACGACTGAGTGGAGAGTTCTTGTTGCTGTTGTTAAGCGTCCACGGTGGTGTTGCACAAGTTGCAAGAGATTGCTATAGGCAGCTTCATTCCGCACCCCTCCAACATCGTTGCGCTCAGTCTCACCTCCCTCAGAACAGACTCCGGTCAGTCGACGGTTCACTTCTTTCTTTCTTGTTATTTATGACAAGTCCCTCATGAAATTTAAACTTATATAATTAGATGTTAACCCTGCAGCCGATATTACTTTTATTTGTCCTGTGCTTGAAAGGATTGGAGGTTCTCTGTCGAATCTTCGTTAAAATTAGAAACTCAGACTGCTTGAGTGACGCTGCCTGCAGACTGACCAAAGTGCTGGTGCCCACTATTGAGTAGGGTACACCCGCGGGTTTAACATCCCAAAGAGTGTGTTCGTGATACCATTGATTGACGAAAGTCACATTTAACTCAGCATTGTTATTTCAAGTTCCGCCCGTGGCAGGTTGTTCTTCCAAAGTTCCGGCGGATTCGAAGGAGGTGGAGAGCATCTTGATCAACGTCGCCGGACGTCTGTTGCTGTTTCAGCGTGACCGGTCGGCCTCACTCGGCAAGCAGGTCGAGAGCAAGGACCGGCGGGTACGCCTGCGCGCTCTTCTTTCTTCTTCTTTTTATTAAAGTTTGCGATGATTATGTTTGAGCTTGCTGTTTTTTCTTGCAAGCCCTCTTGCATTGAATTTTTGTTCATGCTTTGATGCTTTATTTTTGACAGTATTATTCCCATCTTGTTTTATTGTGGGCATTTTTGTATGTTTCTGTATTTGCTTTTCTGCGTTGTTGTTTGCGATGTTGCCTTGTTGCCATATAGGTGTGGCTGTGTTTCAGTTGATATTCACGCCGCCGGTGATCGTGGCGTCCTCTGTAGAGAGCATGTGGCTCTACACGCACTCGAGCACCGTCAAGCCGCACCTCACCGAGGCGCTCTGGCTCGGCTGTGGCACGTTCGGGCTCAAGGTCGAGCATCATGAGAAATGCATCTGAAATATATCTATATATTGCTGTGTGACGTGTAAATCAGGCTATTTAAGTAGGCTATCGTGTATGAATACTTCAACACTAATAACAGTATGCACTTCTCGCATTAATCTCAAGTTGGCTCAATCGCATTATTAACTTCTATGAAGGTGACTCATGAAACGCTTATGCCTAGCATGACGTCCTTTTCTAAATAGATAACCTAGTGCTTGAACCAAGTCAAGGTTTCCTGGGTTGTGGCGCGTATCAATCAATATAAGATAAATAAATGTACTTTGAATTTGTTGGCTATTGCGGCATAGTATTCAAGTTTTATATTCTTTGTTGAGTTTCTTGTGTAGTTGTTTGACCGTACTAATGCGCAATATATTGTGTGTCGATGTGTCAGGTCTGGCTGCCCCTCCAGCCGCGTGATGAGGGTGGGGTGAAGACAAAGGGGTTCCTTTCCCGACGAATCATGCTTCCCTTCAACGTCGACATCTACCCCCTCGGTCCGAACCTTTTTTTATCTTTCTTGGATTGTATCATAATGTACGTAATATCTTTACAATGTAATTTCAGAAGGAGTCCAATGATTGTGCATAACTGCGTAGAATCACATATGATTTACTTTTATTTTATTGTTAAATTTATGTTACGTTTTCCAATTGCTTAAAAAAAAAAAATCATATTTATATATTTTAAAATATATTCTATTATATTTATCATTTTTATTAGTTTTTCATCTTTATTTAGATATAAATGTAAGACACTGGTGCTCAGTATAATGCTAATTCATGTTGTGGACTCTTGCTGCAGTAATTAAGCATTTTAAAAATAGTTCTATCACTATTACTAAACATTTAATTAATGTCAACTCAAGATTCCATCTATGTTTGCGAAAATGATGGATCATGGTGTTTGGTAAATTTACCACACTTTTGTTTCTTCTTTCAGCGATGTTGTTTGAGGCTGGTATAATCCTGGGAGCGATCAGTGAGGCGGTGTCCTACCCCACCCTCAACGGGACGGTCGACGAGCAGTGGCCCTACCTCCAGCTCGAGAGAACGGTGCGTGTCAGTCACGCTGTGTCGTCTGAACGTGATTCAGACCCAGTTGTTCAATAGAGAATTATTTGAATGATCTTAGATCGTTGAAATATCTCGCCAATAATAGCGAGTTATTTAAATGATCTAGGAAGTAATTTGCGCGATCTGAATGGGTCATGACATCATATTTGTTCTATGACAATTTAAAATCAAATGACTCTTGATTGAGCAACTGGCCCTCGAAGTTGAATTGTGTTGTTTTTTGTTACTTTTTTGCTTCATCACCAAGATCATCACTTCGTGTCAATGATTACAATAATCGAATCCACGGTACAAATTCTTCAGAGGTCTTTAAGTTTTATGAGATGCGGAACGTTGACGAATTGCAAGTCAATTCTACATCCACTGTAGCTAGTAATTTGAAGTTAGTACTCTGATGCAGAATTGCTACTTAATGATACCGGTATTTTAATTTGAGATTGCAACGGACTGCTATTGTTTATTGTTTAATTGTAAACTTTTTTGTTATTAAATTACTATTATTTCGATGTAGTAAGCGTATGAAATATATTATTAATAAGTGAAGTCTTCTTCTGTTGTCTGAAATTGATCACCGGTGTCTATGTGTGTGTGCAGAGCCAGGTCTACCTGCATCACATTTTGAGGCAGCTGCTGCGTAGGAAGTAAGCCTCCTTATATTTTATAGCTTTCGTTCTAGTGCATAATTGACATCAAGCCCGTTTGACAGAAATTTGGTTTCATTTTACGCTATAGTTTCTTTTTCATGATGTGGAAAGATATGATATTTCATACATGGAACTGGAAGCCCTGTGGTGGTATGCGTTTGAAGTGTGGATACTGAGGTGTGTTTGCTCCAGTCTGGGCGTGCATGCGCTGGAGATAGCTCGGAGCTGCACGGACCTTCCGTACTTTCCGCACGTTCTTGAGCTGCTTGTCCATGAGGTGCTGGAGGAGGAAGCTACCTCCAAGGAACCCATTCCAGGTCAGAACCACACTTTATCATCTTTTTTCTTTGCAATTTGACTTATTGATCTGTCATGTAGCATGCTAGGAGTGTTTACAATTTTGAGGAAATGCTACGAGTTGGCAAGGTGGATTTGGTCTGGTTAGAGGTTAAAGATTAGAAGTCCTGAAGCAGATGCGCATGTGTCATTAAGCCCTAGCCGCGCTGTGTGGTCTCAGATCCGCTGCTGCCGCGCGTCGTAGCATTCGTCGAGGAGTTCCCCGAGTACCTCCAGACCATCGCACACTGCGCTCGCAAGTCTGATGTCGCCGTCTGGACCTACTTTTTCTCCGTCGTCGGCAACCCCATCGACCTCTTCCAGGTGCTTCTTCTTCTTTTTGCTCTTGTGTTTTGTCATCATATCGGTTTTTTTGTTTGTAGTAAGTGAAGTACTTTTCGTAATTGAAGATGTAGATGCAAGACTTGTGTTTCCAATCATTATTGCCTCTGTGAGATTGGCACTTATGACGACCGGCTTTCCTGCCCAGCATGTCTGATTTGACTGAGTTTGCTGTGTTCAGGAATGTCTGATGGCCAAGAAGCTTGAGACTGCCGCCTCCTATCTCATAATTCTGCAGAACTTGGAGAAGCCAGTCATGGCTCGGCAGGTATTAGAACCTCTACGCTCTAGTCATTACTGGAAATGTGGTACGTGTGCTGTGAACCGACTAGCTGTTGGATTGAACCATTATTGCGGAACAAATTTTATGTAGCAGCTGGCTTTTGGGGTGACCTATTATTGATTGCTGGACACGCCTTATGGAGTTTAATAGAGCTTTTGGGGCTACCTATTATTCATTGCCGGACATGCTTTATGGAGTTTAATAAAGCTTTTGGGTTGACCTATTATTCATGCCGGACATGCTTTATGGAGTTTAATAAAGCTTTCGGGTTGACCTATGATTGAATTTGGTCGTGCAGCATGCGACGATGCTGCTTGAGTCTGCACTGGAGAACTGCTCCTGGGACCTGACCAGGGATCTTATCCGGTTCCTAACAGCCATCGGTTGGTGATCTACTAATAATATCTAAATGAGTGGAGGTTTAGCATTGGCCTAGTGAGCATTTTGCTATTAATTTTTGTTGATGATAAAATTGTTTGATTCATGATTTATTTTTCTGATGTAATTTTATGAACATTTAGCAAGTTTATTCTGATCAGCAGTTCTCTCCTTGATGATGATACAAACAACAAATTGGACGTTCAAAACAAAATGAAACACACAATAAATAAATCGTCATTTTGAAATGAAACTAAACTATATTGAAGGCTAGTGTACTGATGATTTTGTCGTAGACCCTGCGACCGATCCATCTAACAGCAGCGGGGGCAGCGGTGCCCCCTCAACCCGGCGCACACGACAAAACAGTACGTCTGTCCACTCTGCGCCCCTCTATTCCTCCTCCTCCCCCCTGTACCCCTCGCCCCCCATTGTGCAGCCCGAGGACCCCGACCCCTTCAAGTTCACCTCGGCCGTGGTGCGCGGTCGCAGCATGAGCAAGGACGACCCTCCCGGGGGGGGGTCGGGGGGCGCTGGGGGGAGCGTGGGCGGGGGCTCGGGGGCCGGGGGCGCTGGGGGGAAGGATGCGAGCAAGATGAGGGACAAGGGGAAGATGTATATACGCAGCGACAGTTTTACAGCGAACAACAAGAGGTTTGGAGTCGTTGTGACATAATGTTGTGCAGATTTTTGCAGCTGTTGATTGATCGAAGAATATTCTGAACAGCTGATAAAAATCATGGTTACGCAAGAAACAGCATGAAATTGTATCCGCTTTTGATGGTTGCGAACTATGAAATCCTCTTCCACGCTGAGATGCAATCTTTTTGTTTGGGAATCAATTGAAGGTCTTAGTGCCTCTGCCATGCAAGTCGAGTGTTATGATTTGTGCCTTTTTTCTCTTCAATCTCTTATGATACAATATGAGCTACATAACAAAAAAAATAGACAATCATAAATAGTTTTCAATGCACGTTCCAGGTCACCATAGTAATGACCATATGACTGTAGTACAAGTCATCGAAATCCTTGAATGAGTTTAAGTCAGTTCGTGTTTGTGTAACTGATATGTTACACTGAGCCCTTGCGCTCTGATTGGTGCAGTGCTGGGCGCAGTCGCCACCCCTCTGACCACAAGGACGCAGACAGTCCAGACAAGGTTAATGTCGACGCCATCCTCAACCGCCACGCACGCAAGCTCCTCTCCTCCTATAAACTCTTTGACCTCGCGCGCTTCGCGGCCAACCTCGAGGATTACCAGCTCGTGCGCTGGCTGCGAACAGAAAGGTAGCACCGCTACCTTTATTAATATTTGATCGCTATTAGTATTTGATTGATATCTGATTATCTTTTGTTTGTTTGAGTTGGATGTTATGTGATTTTGTTTGATTATTTGGCTTAGTTATGATAATTTTTGAGTTTATGCATCTTCTTTGACAAATTTATCGCAGCTTGTTGGCAAGCATTGGCGCAAGATTAAGTGAAGATGTATTCGAGGAAGTTTTTGTTGCAGCAGTTTCCCTCTATTCTGGATTTGCGCCAGTTTGCAAAGTAATGATTGCCGGAGGCGCGGAAATCTCCCTCGGACGCTGAAACGGTCTGTAAAGTCGTTGGTATTATTATGTTTGTGCAGACATCAGTCGGCGAAGGTGGAAGACTTTGTGCGCGCGCTCAAGGGCGTGCACGAGGACTTCCGCTGGCCCTTCCCCATGCTCTCCCTCGGCGCACTCCGACGACTCTCCTCTGGTTCGCGCCACCTTCTTTTGCTTCTTCTTCTTCTTCTGCTTCTTTTGTTTTATTTTACAGACTATTCATTCTGCTGTTTGATGGTGTCTGCTGCGGCGCGGTGTGCAATTTCTCTGTTTCAATATCTGCTGCTTTTCATGGTCTTTTGTTGGATAGTGATTTAAAATAGAACTAATCTCTATGAAAAGACTGCTCACAGAGGCTTAACGATAAATTTTTATATAAATATTGACATTTTAGACAGAATTTGAATGCCTTATATGACTAATACATACACTGTGTCCAAGGATAGGGGCAAGGTTTGACCAGAATTTTCTGACGTAGTCATGATTTTTCTATGTCATCGGAGATTTGCAGTGGTTGCAGATGATGTCTGCGGGCGCCAAAACTGACTTTAAGTCCATATTATTGCTTATGCCTGCAGTCACGAGTTTGGAGTCTCAGTCCAACTCGACGGAGACGTTGGACCGCAAGCTGTGCAAGCTGGACACGCTCAGTCTGTCCTCGATCAGCGACCACGCGCGCTCCGCTGACGCTGCCTGCTCCAACGCGCTCGGTGAGTAGTAGCGAATTGACTGATTTTAAACGCTTCTTAACGATTTTACTATTTGTGGGAAAAGTTGGTTTGATTTCTGATTGCTAATAGAAGCCCAGATAACAATCTGCTGCCATGACAGGGTACTTGACAGCTTCTTTTTAGTGTACCGTCCGCTTGAAAACTTTGCAGTCTATTACGCTTTTAGTTTTTATAACACCTCTGACTACAATTTCCAGTGAACGGAATATTTGTCCTGACAAATTGCGGAGATAATAATACAATATGTAGTATATCGACCTGCATAATATACAGGGTGCGTAAAAAAAAAACAACCCCCTAGCAGATTTGCGATAACTCGGCCAAAAGTAAATATATTTCCTTGAAATTTTCAGGGATTGTAGCTGAGATAATGTGACACAAGGCCCTCAAATTTCAAACGAAAACATTAATGCGTTCCAAAGTTATGAAAGTTTTTGTAAAAAAATTGAAAAATGAAATCAACCACACGTTAAAGCGGCTTGAGTTTTTGACGTTACAAAATAGCGTCTCA
>JAQIWG010002338.1:0-20703 GCA_034695025.1 Chamaedrilus cognettii | reverse complement strand
TCTTACTTACAGCCTAATCTTACTTATAGCCTAATCTTACTTACAGCCTAATCTTACTTATAGCCTAATCTTACTTACAGCCTAATCTTACTTATAGCCTAATCTTACTTATAGCCTAATTAGGCAAGCTATTCGTCGAACTAGCCTAACGGATAGGCCTAATGCAGGCAGCCTACGAACACTCAGGCTATTACCTTTCAATGAAGCCTGTGAAGATCTCTTGCAAATGTCTAAATATCGAGTAATAAGTGTGGGCCTAAGCTTATCCGTATATGCAGTAACCATTTTCTACCCCAACAGCGAAGAACTTGTATAAACGAAAGAAGACAGCTAGACCAAGGGATAATTATGATCCCTTGAAAGCCACTGGTGCTTTTTCCCTTCGATCCTTTTTCTTGAGCTCAAGCAATTACGCTTAATACAATTTGAACATTTACAAACATCTACCTACATTATTCATCACGCATCGCGCACGAACAAGTTTGATGAACGTGATCGTGAACGCTCGACATTCGCGCTCAAAGCAACGCATGAATCGGTGACCGTTTAAATCTCGCATTCCTGCATCGTGAATAGAAGCCTTGATTAGTAATTTTGGTAGCGTACACGCAGATCGGACTAGACCTAGATCTGCGTAGTCGCCAAAACACGAAATAGTCGTGCAACGTACTGCCAGTAGAATATTTTGCACGATCACGCCCGCTGACTGTCTAGCCCGCACGGGCCAAATAGCAGCCAAATAGCATGGGCCAAATAGCAGCCAAATAGCATGGGCCAAATAGCATGGACCAAATAGCAGCCAAATAGCATGGACCAAATAGCAGCCAAATAGCATGGGCCAAATAGCATGGGCCAAATAGCATGGGCCAAATAGCAGCCAAATAGCATGGGCCAAATAGCAGCCAAATAGCATGGGCCAAATAGCAACCAAATAGCATGGGCCAAATAGCAACCAAATAGCATGGGCCAAATAGCAGCCAAATAGCATGGGCCAAATAGCAGCACAGCAGCCGAAACTGTCACACGTGAAAGCACTAGTTAATAGGACAAAAAAATCATCAATTATGTTGTGGAAAATTTGTTAACTAGCGATTCAGTCAACTTGTTAAAAAATCTGAGGAAGTGGAAATCATAGCCCGAGAGCTCAAGCCCTGCTGGCTGCGTTGAGATCGGCGACATCGATACGGCTCAGCCTGCAGCCAGCATAGGACTCGGAAATTTCCACTGAAACTCTTTTGCAAAGTTTTGACGACAAGTTGGCAACCGGCCAACGTTTTCCGACTCGCGTAGGTCATGGCCTTTTGCCGGTATGGCGGCTTTGTGGGCGTTGACTGAGGCGCGCGATCACTATGTGACACATGGAATGTGACTTGTAACTGTAGAACCCAGCCTGTAGCCTAGGTCATGCGGCTAAGCCAACAGCGTCCTTGAGTTTAATTACTGCGACAGTTTTGATTGAAAGTTTGACGCCCTTTCTGACAGGGGGAGCGGAAAATTCGGCGCCGATAATAATAGATACGGTGCAAATATAGAAAATGATTTTCATGGCTAGGTATAATAGCGCCTAAGTAGCCGCCTGTGTGATATATACTATTGCTAATACAACTTATGGATAAGTTCCAAATAGGCTTGCACTTGCCCAATGGTTGATTGTTGGTCATCGACAAGCGGAACAAAAGCAGGCATAGACTGTCAGCGACGGATTAGCTCCTAATGAATAAACTTTTGTCTCTTTTAAAACAGTTTGCGTAACGTTTACCGAATGAAAAAAGTTTGTTCAGCAAAACGTATAAGCGCATGCAAGGCCTGCAATGCACGCGCTATCCAGACGTCTACGAATATTTTGTCACGCAGGTTGCTTAAACGGCAGTCGCTGCTGCCTGCTGGCATTTTGCTGGAATGAATTGGCACCACATTTTCCGATGAACTCTGTATCCAGAATTTAGCAATACACGTACACTGTACTGATACTGTAACCGATGTACAATAGTGATAAATCATGCGATGGGCGCACACGCGATTATAGACCGCGCTAATTTAATTCCAGCGTATGCGTGCTCAATTTATTACATCCTCCGTTTCAGATCAGGCGATAGATCCTGGCTGCTCGGTGGCTGTCGATTATTGCGCAGTCGTATCAGTCCTACGACTTCGACGTTTTTATGCACGTCAATTGATCCAGCAGTAGTCGCGTAACGCGCACGAGGAAAAACTCCAGCTTTGCAAGTCTGCGATTAATTTTAGTAGAATGACAGTTTACTGTGAACTGGTGTAACTGTCAAATTTATGAGCAAGGGTCCAAAGTATAAACTCAACGACGCCGTTTTCAGAGATTTGTGCGTAGGTATATAGTATACGTACGGTATACGGGCCTAGGCCAGTCAGTGGCTGACTCAGTATGTTATTTTGTAATTTATACCATTTGCAGCTATTTCTTCTGGAAAAACTGCGTACCGCAAAAGGGGAGAAGAGGGGCGCAAGGGGGAGGCTGCATGAAGGTAAAATTCCCCTCCCCGAAAGCTCGTGTTATCGAAGCAATGGAAGCGCCACATAAAAGTCGTATCTTTTCAAATGTGTGACAACTCTGAACAGCTTGCATTATTGTAAATTGCAGAAGTACAGGGCGGGATTAGATCTACTTCTACACCAAACTGATATAAGCATGACATTTCGCATTTTGTGATAAAAATTGGCAGCATGCCCACAACTTGAAATATGCCCGCATATTTTATGTTTCAGCGAACACCATGATAGTTGGTCAACACCTCTATTCCTGGCAGTGCAATACAAGTTGGCATTATGCGCAATCACTGCTATGTGTATAGTAGGCCTCGAAGGCAAATAAAATCAAACTGACTTCAAACAAATTTGTGTGCAAAAGACATCATCCACGCCTTTGCCATTCAGCTAAAGTTCTAAACCTCTCCCTCCCAATAGCTCCGCACCAAATGGAATGCGACGTGTGTACCGTGTAATGGATACACAGCGATCCAGACGCTGGTATTTGGATCACAGCCAGCCCTCACGCACGTCCAGACATCCGGAGCAGTGTTTATGGCTTCATGTATATTGTATAGTCCCACTCCATGTCTGCAATCCATCCTCCCTTGATAGGCTTACAATACTATATCAGACCAGGCTGCAGCAGAGGCGAATGCAGACTTTTATCTCGGGGGGCCTCATTTCAACATAACCTCAGTTAAAATGAAGAAAAATAGCCGCGTTATGGACCTACGAGCATTAGTTATACAATAGCCATCGTCGCTGATTGTAAATTTAAAAACACATACAACTTTTTCATATGAGGGGGAGTTCAGAGCCCCGTCGCTTCCCCTTCTCTCTGTGAATTCTCTACCGGATCACAACGGTAACAGTGCTAGTCCGCTACGATCGCGGCAGCAGTAACTTCCTTTAAGTCTGTCGTTAATTCCATTGCTTTTAAATGTAGGTTAAGCTGTGCACTCTGCCTGCGTAATACCAAACCATCAGACCGGTGGCTAGAACGCGCCTGGAGCTAAGCAATAAACAGTTAAACTCTTCACAACGGCGGAGAAAAACTAAGCGTTAGACCGAATATGATCGGTTTCGCTTTTCATCACATGCCATGATGCTGATAATAACACGCTGGAGGCTGGAACACGGCTCGCCCACAATATATACGCAGCTGCCAAGCTGCAAAGAATACAATATTCTCGGAAGCGCAGTAAACTTTGCAACCAGTATTGTACACTGTACAGGGCTGTTCGGGTGAATCACTGGGCCTACGGGTTCCACTCATGCAGTTCCACTCACATAACACTTTACCATAGGCACAGCTATAGCATACTGCGTGTCTCTATACGTCTGTTAAACACAATCCAAAGACGAGTGGGTACTGAAAGAAAACGGAACACTGAATAATGAAAAAAAACCGAAAGGCATGCACGCGAACATAAATAAACGCATGACTGCACACAATTTTGCTTAAATTTAGCATTGCTGGCTTATTTTCTGCCAAAACTGGCCTAGTCTATCCAACTGATTTGAGTCTTGTAGGCTATGACTGGTGCTGGTTACAGACCACTCACCATTCCCAAGCCGGTTCCTCCGCCTTTAGCCGACAAATCGGCCAACAGCTAGGCCTCTCCTTCTCGCGTTCGCCATCTTGCTTAGCCTCCATGCCTTCAGACAAGCTTCGATAACAGAAACCCGTGTGTATCGGTAGGGCTACATATAGCGTTTAATCTCGTTTTTTGTCTCATAACCTCGCATTTCCCCCCATATTTATTGCTTTAATAACACAAATTGGATGCAATTCAATGATAAGCAGAGTTGAAAGCAACTACAATTACTGTAAAACATAATATTTTCGCGTGCATGTCATTTTTGGGATTTTCGCGAATCGACAAAACTCGCGATAATTACATGCGCCAAAAATAAAGCTGCACAAGCTGTTTATAATGGACAGTCATAAAAAACGCGAAAATGGTACTCTGCGAAAAGGTTAACGCCTAAGTAACCCTGATGAGTGTTTTCTTGCGCTAGAAGCGTGCAAAATGGACAAGGAGACCGCTGAGAAGGTGTTCAGCGACTTTGACCAGGACGGCAGCGGCAAGGTGGACACGTGTGAGCTGCGTACCATCGTCAGGCAGTTCCACGAACTGATGGGGGACCCGATCTGTGAGGACAAGATTGCAGAGGAGATCAAGGTAGGCCTACCGCTGCTGCTATCCCGCTGGATGCCATCAGCGCTGATTTATATTTAAGGGTCAATCGTATATGGCTTATCTTTTTATTATGTTTTAATTCCTTGCCATTGCGTGTTGCATCATTGATTTATGTCGGATATACGCCTAATGTCCTGTATGGCTTTAGCCCGATTTGTGTCTCGCGCGCGTTGCCCGTTAACAGCTTGTTTGTTTTCTTTATTTTGGCTTGCACCCAAAATAAATTCATTCAAATCTACCCTAAGAGACAATTAGCTTAGAAATTTGAATAAATCAAAGAACTTAATCCAAGGTTGACATTTCGTAATTATTTTCATCCAAATGATCACCAGCATCTGGTGATCATCCAGCAAGAAGTGTAATTCAAGCTATATAATAATTATCAACATCATGATCCATTTAATCTGTGACTACTGAGTTGAGCATGCGACGATATGGATTTTAAGTCCGAGTCTATCTTACTTGTACAACTTTCTGAAGCTATATGTAGTGACGTTAAACTTAAAAGAGCTAATACTAACCATGTATGATCGAAAGGAAATTTCAATTGGCTGAGTGCTTCTTGTGCTGTTTGTTGCAGCAAATCCTTAAAGATGTCGACACAAGCGGAGACGGAAAGATCGACAAAGCAGAATTCGTCAAATTCTTCACAGCACCAATGGAATGATTGCCTTCTCGCCATTATATAGTACAGTCTTCATCACGCACATTGGGTCTACGGAAATTTGCCCAACAGGAGATTAGACCAACAGGAGATTTGCTCAACAGGAGATTAGACCAACAGGAGATTTGCCCAACAGGAGATTTGACCAACAGGAAATTTGACCACTTGTTTTCGGGGACTTTGTCGGGTTGGCGTTACAATTAGGCACCGCTGAGGATTGAACGATACCCCACTGAGGGGTATCGTTCGAGCCATGGTTAAGACAAAGCACTAAATTCATATACATGTATGAATCTTTAGTTTCATCACCAGTGTAGACTATGCAGAGTTTTGGATATGGTTAGGGTTAGTTGGGGTAATTGCAGGGGCCAGGTTTGGGGATATATAATTGAGTAGATGGCATAAATCTTCACAAGGCAAAGGTCCGAGACGCAGCACTTTGCATGAACGTTCGATGAATGAAGCGCTTTCCTGCTTCCACTTGCTTTTAGGCTAAACTTAGGTATTCGTTATATGATTGCACGCTTGCTAATATGCTTTATATGCTTTTAAAATGTTTGAAATGCATGCTAGCTATATGAGATACATATAGAATACAAAGAACTTAGGCTTGCTGTATAACCTATAATATTAGAGCGTGAATATACTGCCGGTAGGCCCTACTGCTAAAGTCCAAGCGCTGTAGCCTCGCTGAAAGTATTCCTCATTCTCCACGCCGAGTTTCTCACGACCTTGACTGGGGAGGGGGGGAACTTGATTGCCCGGGCGGCTCCGCCTCTAGTCAGCCCAAGTCAAATTCATATGCTGCACATAAATCTCTTACCCCTGTACATTCCACTCCACATGCAGAGTCAAACTCGCAGCGGACAAAATAATTAACTTGAGCTCATTCCTAACTTTGTGTAGTCCAAAGTCCTGCGCGGCTCAAAATAGACACTACGGTATTCAAAATGTCAGAACGTAGCCTACATGTACATGTACGCGTTTGAAATACCCGCTGTCGAAATGGCCCGTAATTATTATATAGGAGCCGACCGGAATATGAAGCTTTAATGCGGTCTCATTAACAGTTGGCAGTCGTCAATAAGTTCAATCTCCCCATTACCGCCGCGGCAGAAAATAAATTGGAGCAGAAATATTTTGATAGAAATATCAAATCACTCTCAAAGAGAGATCGATTATGAGATATCTCTATCAAGAGAAATTTTGGAACGCAGATTTTATGAATTAATTCTAAAAGTTTGTCGGCAGTTGTGTAGAAACGTTGCCATTAAGATCAAGCGCAGATTCAACCCCTACCCGTGCATCCACTATCCGATATTCACACCCCACTCCCCTCCCCGCATCACTATAGTTTCCCACCCAGACCACGGATCGAATAAAACGCTGTTGCAGACATTAGTACAAACTGCGCGGGGCGGTCTGGGTTCTAATGTTTGCGCAAGCTGCCTACTCTCACGTGCAGAGTGCTGACTATGACTCATGTCGTTACCATTGGTCACACCCATCGTGGTATAGGCCCATTACTAACTCTATTCCTTCAGGCCTATCAACTTTATCATAATTATTTTGGAATTGATGCGATAGTGGGCAGCCTGTGCAGAATATATGGAGCAAGATTCTCGGTGTACATACAACACAGGCCGCCCTGTGTTGTATGGCGTGTGGCTGCATCGCCACACGCCTAACATAAAAAAATTTACCAGTGAAACATTTGCAGCAGTACAATTTTTTAAAGAATAAAACAATTTATGATTATGGCGATATGTGGGCTATGTGTGGGCTATGTGTGCGCTATGTGTGGGCTATGTGTGGGCTATGTGTGGGCTATGTGTGCGCTATGTGTGGGCTATGTGTGCGCTATGTGTGGGCTATGTGTGCGCTATGTGTGCGCTATGTGTGGGCTATGTGTGGGCTATGCGTGGGCTATGTGTGGGCTATGTGTGGGCTATGTGTGGGCTATGTGTGGGCTATGTGTGGGCTATGTGTGGGCTATGTGTGCGCTATGTGTGGGCTATGTGTGCGCTAGTTTATGGCTTGATCTGTGTGATCTGAGCTTTTTTGTCATCACACACGATCCGCAAACCCCAAAGGGTCATGCATAAAAGATGTACGTGAAAAACAGCTAATTTTGTGCCCCCCCCCCCCTCCCCCCTCTAATCCGTGTTTGTCCATTTCCCCCCCCCCCCCCCTTGTTCCACTTATATCTACTTTAGTCTGACCCTCCCAAGCGCCGGACGTTTTTTATGCATGACCCCCAACACGACGAACACCGTCACACAGCGTACCATCGCTTGCCACGCCTCCGTGTGATACCTACATGCAGCAGAGTCCTATTGGCCTAGAGGTTTTGCCGCTCGAATAAATGATGAATCCCACCTAATGTATATTCCGCTGCAGAGAGCGAAAATAAAATCTGCGCCAATCCATCTTGACTCTTGATAATTTATTTTTCTATCGGCTGGAAAAATTCGTTGTTTCTCAAACTTTATGGTTGAAATTTTGAGACAATTAGTTGACAAAGTTTACATATTTATTAGAGCGTGGTTTTACAAATTAGGTTTAGGGCCGCGTTAGGGTTAGGACTAGGCTAGGGTTGGAGTTTGTTTAGGATTGCCGATTTTTAGTTTCAAATTTCCTCCAGCAGCAAGAGCCAAGACGGATTGGCGCAGATTCCATTCTCGTTTGCAGGCACGTTCATTGCTGCGGGCACTAAAAGCATTGCCAACCAAGTCGAGTCGCTCAGTCGTCTCGCAGTCTCGCAGTGTTAGAAGCGTTCGGTGTAGCACATAGAACTGTTGGCGTACAGCGTTTCAAGCACGAGCAGTCAAACAGAGCAGCGAACGTTACAATGGCCGACGACAAGAAGAGAAGTGATCTGGAGACGGTGTGTTTTACATTTTAAACTACATTTATACGACACAGGTTACTTACAATATTTGCTAGCGTCATTTGAGCTTGAAGTCAAAGCGCAAAAGAACTGATCCGCGCAGATGCTGCGTGTTTTCTTTGTGAAATTTTTTAACCGAGCACTGGTTGTCACGTGTCAGCTTAATTATCCATTTTTCAAACAGTGGTTTCAACTGAAATCGTAGAGGTGAATGTAGGCTATAGTTCTCCTGTAGCCTAGCCTACACTACAAGCATAATATGCATATAGACGCGCATAATATGCATATAGACGCGCATAATATGCATATAGACGCGCATAATATGCATATAGACGCGCATAATATCCATATAGACGCGCATAATATGCGCGTCTATATGCATATTATGCATCATGCAGGCCTAACTAAACTACTGTTTAGCCCAATGAACTTAAAGTAAGAACTGTCTGAATTTATTTATAAAGTGTATTTAATAGCCCCACAATTAAACTGCATTCTCGGAAGAGGGTGGTTATCATCGCACGCTTTACAATCTGTATTGCAATCAGATCAATGAGATAAATGAAATAAATCGGAGAGAAAAATGTGAGAGTAATGGGCTCGTTTCATTTAACGTCCCGTTTCACTTCGCGCAGGTGTTCAACCTGTTCGACAAGGACGGCAGTGGTTTGATCGACCAAGCCGAGCTGCGTGACGCCGTGAGGGCCTTCTACACGGAGTACGGCACAGCGGTAGAGGACAAGCAGATCGACGAGGACGTCGGGGTGAGGGCATGCATGGGCGCCCGCACATTCATGCAAGGGGGCATGGGTCCCACAGGATTTGATCCAGGGGGGTGCAGCCTGCTTTTCCAGAGCGGTGCAATTGCACCCCCTTGGAAAGCAGATTGAACCCCCCTGAACAGTTTAGTTGCGCATCCCTGTGCTGCTGTGCACCCCCCTGGCTCACTTCAATTGATTGTTTCCCAAGTGCGAATTACGAATTGAGAATTACGGATTCGACAGCGCATCGGTTCAAAATTCAAATCACGGCCGAGGCAAAGATTTCGAGACAACAAACACAGAGCGAAACACAAGCATACAAAGCACCGCCGGAAATAAAAGGCTAATCCTAATATTGGATGCACCATACAAATTAACTGTCATTATATTTAGGAACACACATCATTATTAGACGAAAAAAAATCGATTATCAAACGATGCTGGACACAGTGGTTAAAGTGGGTCATCTCCCGCCGGGTCTCAGACCCGGCATCTCATATTAGGGACCCGTCACCTCAAATGTGGGACCCAGAACCTCCAATCCTAACCTGAGATCCGGCACTTTCAATAATATTGGGATCCTGTTCCATAAACGAAAGAGCAGAATCTTTTACATTTGCAGTAGGCTAACTTACTACATAGGCCATGTTAAGGGATCTGCATGACAGAGCCGCTCAGAGTCGCTCTGCAGAGCCACTCAAAGCCGCTCTGAGCCGTTCAGAGCCACACAGCCGCTCAAATATCCAACTAGGAGTTACGCACTCCTAAAAATGGCAAAGAAAAAGCATGTATTTTGCCATTGCAACTTATTGGGTGTTTTTTTTAAATGTGGGACCCCCCGCCTCTTGCCTTCCACTATAACCACTGGCCGAGCATCAGATCCAATATATCGGTAAGCAAACAGAGTAAAGGTACAAATTCCGTATAATGAAGGTTAAATGAAGGTTAATCAAGTGTTTGGTTCTGTTGCCTGGTAGGCGATCCTTGCAGCTTGTGACACGTCCAAGGACGGAAAGATCGAGAAGAAGGAGTGGTTTGCCTTCTTCAAGTGCTAGCGGGCTGCGTGGGACAGCACTCGGCCTGGAGGTTACGCTCCTGCCTACCTAAGCTCATGCCTCAATACCGCTCACTCTTCTTAGAGTTCAACTTCCTGTTTATATATATTTTTTATGTGTGTGTAGGCTACATGACTGTTCATCGATCATCAATTACTCCACTGTATATCCACATTGTTCTGCAACTAGACGCTGTTCACCTTCAGGACCTGCTGACTTTTTTCTGTTTGACTAAAATTATCCACTATTCGCTGTCAAAATAAAATTGTCCATAGGCTAAATGCAAAGACGACCGTAAGTCCAGCGGAGCGAAAAGGCTTTAAACAAATCAGCGCTAAGGCCTAAAACATAGCCTGCTCAGTACACACTGTGTTGTGGAGCAGTACACGCGAGCACTAGCCTACGTCAAGGAATATTTTAAGGGAGGGGTTTGTGTAAGAAAGACTTCTGAAGACTGAAAAAGTCCGCAAGTTTGCGAGGCAGTTAGAACAAGGAACGAATCTTTATTACAGATTGTCGTGCATTTACTGACTGGCCAAATTATTGTGAGCAAAAATTTGTACTGAGCCCAGGTTTAGCAGATTGTACTTAGATTTACTGGAGCCTAATTGCTGTTAGGCTACTATGTAGCAATCCGTTCCTAACTAAAGTTTCTCACATCCATTCGGCTAATTCAAGGTTTGTGGGAAAACTACAATTGTTTAGCGTTTAGACCTAATTAAATTAAAACTTCAATAAAGTAGCTCAAAAGTTGAGTATGCGTTTAGTCTATACAGCTCTTCGACTTGTGACTTAAATTGCAGTTTGACTTAACGCGTAGGGCTTCAGTATAGGCTAGGCTTGCAGCAGTTGGCCAGGAGCTTTAATTCATCGATTCACATTGGCTGCGCATCTGCAGTGCATCGATTTGAACCCGTTACTCATTCCAATGACAAAATTTAACGTCTACGCTGAAAAAAGTAGCAGGCGATTATAAATGAGGTTTGTGGGTCTCACGGTGATGCATCGATCGTTATTTTTGCTCAATGAACCGATACGTGCAGTGTGTAATGAAACGATTGAACATTTGTCCTGCTCAGCTTGGCCCTACCGTTTTTAACTATTAAACCCTTTAACCCTGATCACAGCAAGCGTGAATTTGTTTTAAACCAGTTTGTTGAGGGCTGCTAATGCATGGGGCAATGGAAAAAATGTTTTAGCTGGAGAAAGTCTAACCTTAAAAATTGATCTCTAACTTTGACCTTAATATTATGGTCGTTATCAGCCTACAGGTGTAGGCTACTATATATGTAGCCTAGTAAATGTCGATTATTTTAAAAGTCTAGCTGGGCTTTACTTACTGGGCCTGTTTGGGGATAGATTTTTATGGTGATTCGAAGCAAATAATTTTGTTGCATGGAACAGGAAGCCTGTCCGACAAATATTTTTGAAATAGCCAGACATAGTAAGCCGATGGCCAGCTACGATGGCCAGCTGCTGTGCCCATTGCTATAGGCTGCAGCCGCGACTGCATGTAGGCTACACAGAAACAGCACGACATATTGGAAGTGATTTATGGGAGTAATGATAATTATATTAAACATTAGGCCACGATGCTACAACCGAGAGATGTGTTCACATTTGGTGGCCTCGAGCTACGGGGTTATAAACCGCTGTCCTCATTATATCCAACAACGGCACGTCAACTCCGCAATCTGTACTGCCTATGGAGTAGGGGTAAAACCAGAAAAGGACAGGTTTGAAGGTTTTCGCCCTCTCTCAATCTGCTCAAAGCTCCCTTACTCTAAATAATTTGGCGATTAGCCCCCCACCCCCACCCCACCGGCTCGCGACCTTCACGCGACCCCGCAACCACCTATCTCAAATATTGGATTCGCCCCCCCCCCCCCCTCAAATTTATTTTTTAGAACCACCACAAGTTCATAGCAGCCAAGAGACAGAATTTATTACGAACGTGTTTCACCACCGGGCGTCATCAGGTCCTGGCTCTCTGCCAAAAATCTCTCTCTACACTCGGGCAACTTATAAATAGTTCTTCATTCACTACGATAATATAAGCTTATTTATCAAAGCTATCGCATTGCAGCACCTCTGCCAGCTACACTGTACATTATGCTGGCTGATGATTGCAGTCTGCTGTTTTCAATTTGTAATGTAATTTTCGGGTCAGACGAAACTAATGGGACTGTTAGGTACCTTATGATAGCCTAGTCTGCATTACTTCTGGTCTGGTAGTCTGCATTACCGCTGGTCTGGTAGTCTGCATTACCGCTGGTCTGGTAGTCTGCATTACCGCTGGTCTGGTAGTCTTCATTACCGCTGGTCTGGTAGTCTTCATTACCGCTGGTCTGAATATTGTGCAGGGTCTAGCCTAGAGCGGAAACCGATTCATCTGAAACTGAGTTAATAATATAATTTAAGTGACAGTGGTCTATGTACTGAATGTAGCATGGTGTTCGATTTTCTCGGTGACCATTTTGACTCCTCTATCCATTAATGGCTGAATCATGGACGACTTACGCCCAACTAAATGCGTGCAGTAAAGTCTGCATGCTAACGTGCATGTGGGTGTCATGGTGGATCCAGCTGCCAGCGGCGCTTCGCAAGTTAATGAAATAGAGGTCCCGCTAGGCCTACATATAGATGTAACTTCCTATGGTGACGGTGGTGATTTGTCACCACCACTTTTTAGTTCAAAGTTACGCCATTGGGCCTACGTGTACATGTTCCGGTACCCCTCAAAGTGCCGAGTTGTGTAAAACGCCCGAGAGATAACTTACTGTAGTTCACGACATGACACTAGTCCGGGAAAAGATTTTGGGAAGACATTTCTTAGTAACCAGAAAAAATGTTTTATGGAACTTTACTAGGATCTGGGATTAGCTAGTCTACGTTGGTACATACCAATGTTATCATTATATTCCACTTTTATTATTTAAGCTAAATCAATTTTATGATCTAAACACTTAAAATAATAGCATGCTCTGTTGTTCTGCAGGCTGGTTTTTGTGAAGAAACGCTGTACGAGAAACGCATCGTCATCTTGAGCCAATTTTGAATTAACAGTTGTTTTGAGCTGTGCTCCCATTCGTCAGCCATGCCTCCTATCGCCGCCTGCTAAACTACCAAACTGCCTTGTGAACACTGCAGAGGACATTGACTGCTACGTTCTAGTATTTCCCAGAGACGCTCAGGGCCGTATGCTCGAACCAAGATTGAGAACTCGATCTAGGTTCAGTCGGTTGTTTACCACAACGTGGCTGCTGATTTGTTCCATCACATGATGGTATGCTGATTATTTGCGCATTCCGATCAGTTGATCTAGAATCGAAATCTTCACTTTGCTTGATGCATGCGGTCCTAAGTTTCACTCAAAGACATTGACCCTGCATGTATTTCATCAGCGCTTGCTGCTTAAGTAGATTCCAATCCTTCAGGACTAACAAACTAAATTGAAAGCTTTTTAGGACTGGTACATGTACATGTATATGATATGAGTTGATATGATTTGGTATGGTAGCATCGTATGGTATGTGATTTTAATCAAGCAGTGTATGATTGGTGTGGTAATAGTCTGTGGCATGAGTTTGGCATCCCTAGCTTTGAGCAGAAGCGCAGTGAATTCCTATGTATTACAAGTTGTTCTATCCTACTAATAAAGCTGCAGTTCTAATGCTGACTTGCATGAATTTACGTTGGGATCAAAATTGCGCTCTAAACGGACCAATCAGTGCAGACGGATTGCATGAACTTGAGTGGAGATAGCGAGCATGCCTTAGACACAAAATCGAGATAAAGCTTGCGCCTAAACTGTAAACTGTTTTCTATCTGCGTCAGTGATCGTGATCGATGGTTAGATGTTGAACCCAGCCTCAACTCCTTTTCGTGCAATCTGTTATTGAATTTGATTTATATCAAATAGTGCTATGCTATTAAAGTCGATTTTATAGCGCCAAGCATTTTCAGCCGTCGCATGCAAATTTTATGAGAGCAAATTAAAGTCTTTTCAAGGGCATGTTGCTATTGTGATTTTTTTGAAGACACGCTCAGTATATGAATTACTATATGAATTACTATATAAAGTAGTAGCTTAGGCCTAATCCAGCGCTTTTAAGGTTTTGGATTTAGATTCAAAATAAAAGAAACTGAATACAGAGATTTAAACTTCTTTTAATTAAAATATTGCGATCAAATCCAAATGTTTATTTGTCAAATTTTTCATCATGATAAAACAAACCGATAGTCATAGCAAAACCTGGTTAGGATGTTTATGTTATGACCTAACACACTCTTGGATTATGAATGAACTTAATTATTTAATATTTTCAAAATCTCACTATGTTTTAAAAAATCGCGATGTGACGCAAGAGAAAAGATATCATAAAACTAAAGTGTCTATAATGAATGATAGTACTACACTACAATATTTATTTCAAGCTTACACATTTTGTAAATGACAATAATCTGATATAATCAAGGTATTGTGATTTGGTTTGAATTCACTCGTGCTCATCTCATCAGAATAAATGCTTTTTCTTCATACTACACCACAATAAATAACTTATGTCCTAACTGCAACTCTTACCCAGAGACTACTCGGAAATTAATTTACAATCATTCAATTGAAAACTGAAATATAGTGGTGTCAAACTTTATGCCATATCACCTAAAAAATCCTAGGGGCTCATTCACGTAAATATCTTATGACAATCTTAGTCGTAAGATTGTCTTAAGAGAATCTTTGGCAAATCTTATCTTTTTATTGGAAACTCAGCACGGTCGCGCGCAAACCGAATGATGACGTCACGGTGGTCCACGATTGGATTTTATTTGTTTTAAATTTCAGTCGGGATAAGATTTCAGAAAATCTTAAGAAATGTACGTAAACGAGGCCCCTAGTTACAAAGCGCTGCAAGACTGGCTATACATTAGCCTATTGAGCATCGGCAGATTAATACGCATGGTCTAGCTATGCAGTATTTATAAACAAGAGCAGTAAGGCTTTAATAGATAGCGTTTTGGAAATATAATCGACATCACAAAAACTATCCTCTAATTCAATGCATAATTACTTAAGGGCTAACGTCATGAATCGTCACAATAATTACAGATATAACTAAATAAAATCGCTGAGAGCTAAAAAATACCAGTCACAAATGAACTCCCATAGGGAATATAATACCAAATAGGCTACTTTTTGTCAGTGTGTGAAAACAAACGGCTGGCTTTAAAGCATAGCAGGGAGGTAAATATATACTAGAGCTGAAGAAACGGGACAACATACTCTGCGACTAACTACCATTCTTTAAAGTCTTCAGGTTTCTGACCAACCTGTATTTGGTCCTCCCTAGTTTATTCTCAGGATAAGTTCATAATTGTATTCCCAAACATAGCAAATGATAAAGATTCTACAAGGTCTCAAATCATGCGACATAAAAACTGTATCTACAATACCAATACAGTCAGCTAGCAGAGTACAGCGTTGTAGCATATAATAAGCAAAGTTCAAGCTAAGCATTAATAAAATGTGTCGAAGCCATACATGGATAAAAATCATAGACCTCTCCATTGTCTCACAACTATCTACCAGCATATTCACGGTGCTCCAAAAAAGAAAAGCCACTTTACATTTTCACGCATCATTGTACAACTTTTACTAACGATATTCAATTTCTGATTTAAAAGTTTATAGTTTTAATCGCGGTATTACCAGGCGCAATACTGCCTGTTGGGTATACTCACAGTTGCTTTACACATTCAAATATGCCATAAGCTACAGTGTGTGAAAAATATGACGCAGCATTTTTATAGACCTCAGTGTAGTTAAAAATCAAATACTAAAAGAACTTAGGTTGGTTCTGAGACATTAATCCACAGGGCACTTTGTACAACAAGACACCCTGTAGAACACACTTGTTCTACAGGGTGTTAATATTGTTCCAGATGACGACTTCAAACACTGAAACAAACTTTAAATTAATTTTGTTGTTATTAACATGCAAAAAGTAGCTCAATCTAGGATGAACAGCAATAAATGTTTCGATTATCTATCTTTATTTTCAAGGTAAGCTCTATTTCAAGTCTGATTGTAGACAGCTGCAGCAAGCTAGCTTCAGACCACGGAATGGCTACGGCCGCCATCGAGGCCGACATGTTGAAACATTTATTACACACGATAAACACGCTACGCAACCTCAAAAATAAAACCGACGGGATGGATGAACGAGGGACATCGAAGAACAGAAACATGAGCCGTCGTCTATAAGGAAACCGTAACCGGCATTTACGTTTCAAACAAAACGCATCCTACGCCCAGCTGTCAAATAAAGAGCTAAAATTAGATTTAGGATCGTTACGTCATCCGGCCAATCAGCGCAGAAAGAAGTGGATCAAAGATCTATTTCACACGATGTGATTGGGTACTGGGATAATGATCCACGATCTTTCAAATAACTCTTCACTGAGCAACTAGGTATCAGTTTGCAGTAGATTACTGCGAGATAACCGATAGGTAAGATTAGGTTTTAATCCAGGTTGTAAATGATAGGTTATAAAGTTCAGTAACGTTTGAGTAGATTATCGAAACTGGGTTACGGTTCCCAAATATGGGTAGGGAAGGGGTAATTAATCTTCCAACTCCTCCTGCTCCCCTTCGTTTACTTCGTGAGCAGGGGCCGCAGGCTCCGCCTTCTTCGCTTCGGGTTTTTTCTTGAGATAGTAAGGGGTGTCGTCCGCAGGGGGAGGCATGATGATCTCCTTGCCCATGCGCCCACGGCGAACTGCGACAGAGACAAGGACAGATACAGGCACAGAGACAGGAGAATATCATGCAGAAAGACAGTGACGGCTATTAAACACAGATACAGAATCAGGATAAGACAATTACACAGTAAGACTGTAAAACAGAAATAAACAGACAGGTTACTTCAGGGATTGCAGTGAGCGAGAACGTTCTGACACACCAATCTCACATCCTTCTAAAACAGACCGCATTTTCAGATCTTTCTGATCTACTGACACATCTCCTTTAGCCAATAACGCATCTCTTCTGATCCATTTTCACTCACTTTCTCTGCTTTTCTGGCAACTGCTTCACACGGACAGGCAATAAAAACAAATAGCTAGCAAAATATATTGCGAGCCAATTATAGTCCGCCCCGCATAACGTCAAATCGTCTGACACCACTATAAACCATTATCGTTCGGCGTTACAAGATCATTTCATACGATCACTTTATTGCTCAATATATCTCAAGATGTAATCAGACTATTACAACTAAACTTCATGTCGTAGTGTTCTAACACACCACGACCTAAGTAACAATAAGATAATCTGTGAGGGCTACTTTCACTCGAGACTTCAATTAGCTATCGTTTCGCTGGACATACTCTCAATGACGATAGAATCTAGATGAGTCTAGCCACCCTCTATAAAGCCGCGCAAGACTCACGGTTGTCGTTGTTGCGCTGCACGTACTCGGTGACAAGCACACGCGATGCGCGGACCTCCAGACAGATGCCAAAGTGCAGCAGGCTGCGGTTGTCTCGCAGCAGCTGCGCAATCTGCATCTCGTTCTGCACGCCGAGCACCTGAGGCCTCTGCACACACACGCCGCACAAAATCATCAGCACTAATCCTCAAGATCGAGCATTTTAATACTTCGTTGGTTTTGATGCATTATAGTGAAAAAAAAGATGGAAAAGACCTCAAAATAGCGTCATGCCAGACAGACTCGTCGAGGCTCGCTGTGTATTGAGGAGGCTGGAGCGGATGCTTTGCTAAACAAAGTCGCAGTCGCAAAGTGCATTTTAACTAAAATGTCCTACTAGGGGTTAAACGTTGCTTCATATTGTCAAATATATATCTTATCTCATTGAAATATACTACATCTAAAAAGCAAAGCAGGAACTTTTATATTTACATTTAAAATTTTACATTTACCAAAAAAAAGTCCCCCAAAAAAAGCTACACTACATTCTTCACACACGTCTTAACGTACGTTTGGATGCGTAAAGATGGCACATCGAGCATACATCCCAGACACTATTGTGTCTGACATTACTAGATCCATAAATCAATCAAATTTTAAGCAAATAGGAACTAAAATAACTGTTTTAATTATCCAAATTGAACAACCTTATTTCTCGATGTTTCATGGACAAGCAAGAAAACAGGAGGCAACATTTTCAGATGACTGTGTAGAAGAAACATGCAGTGCCTAGATGACGAGCCTGCACTCTAACCACTAACCATTATCTGTCAGATTTGTGCGCGAAGCGAGAAAATGTGACGTCAAATTATTGAACACAAAGAAACCAGCAGTACCTGGTTGACGACCCTAAACTCGGTGACGGCCTGGTGAACGTTGATGCCCTCGAGCAGCGCGATGATGCCCTGTGCACTAATGAAGTTACTCTCCAGATTGAGCAGCTTGAGCGTCTTGTTGTCCGCCAGGCTGCTCGCCAGTGCCTACAGTAAAAATATATGACCTCTTATATAAATATATAATATAAATATACAGAGTTTGGAGGTAGCAGCTTGAGTGTCTTGTTGTCCGCCAGGCTGTTCGCCAGCGCCCACATCACCGCAGGACGTCACAGTTGAACATTATGCCGCGCAGCGTATACACAGCGCTCTCATTTTGCTCAGGTGCAGTATATCGTTAATGTTAGTAGCGCCTAGGGCTGTCAACTCTTCACATACTGGTACGTTAGACTCTTAGACAACGTGCAAAATAAACTATTGATTGAAAAGAAGTCAAAGAACTGGGAAGGAGCCTCTTACAGAAATGCAAGAGAGCCGGAAGAGAGCTGGAAGAGAGCTCGGGGAGTAGGAAGGGGCTGTAAGTATAGTAAACAAGTTCTACAAAATGCCTGCATCACCTGGATACGGTGCAAGAATTGTGTCATCCAAAAGAAACAAAACCCAAGCCGGGTTTAACTGCAGAAAACAAAAAAAACATTTCCTAATTTTCATACCTAAACTGCGTTAACACAAGAGCGAGTGTCGACGCTTACCTTGGCCACTTTGTCGTTGGCACGTGTGTTGGCAAGGTGAAGTCTCTCCAGCTGAGTGTTCTTTCTCAGTGCCTCGGCAAACTCACACAGACGGTCCGCCGATAGCCCCTGGAACCGTGACAACCCAACCCCTTTGTTAAACACAGTCTGTCAGTCAATATTTCCTGTAACCATAGCAACAGATTCCAATCAATATTTTCTGTCTGCCGAGAGCCCCTGTAACCATGGCAACCCAGGACTTTATAAATCACACAGACATTAATCCTTCAAAACCTTATGCAACCATGGAAACACGTCTTCCTTAGTCACTGGATGATATTCCTCGTAACCATGGAAACGCGACTTGATTATCTTGAATAATCAGTACTGATACTATCCGATAGCATCCCCTCTGAAACCAGAGTTTATTAACCACAGTATAACCACGCATACAGGTCATTAGTCATATAAGCATACATACCCTAGAAAATAAATACTGTCGTACAAAATAACTAATCAACATTAATTACTGCCAAAAGTGGCATCAATAAAGCAGCTATTACAGCAAGCACTTACATCATGAAATTCATTGTAATTACTTGGCTAATGTGCACTTACAGACACAAAAAATATAAACACTAGGAACTCTGTATCAAACATTGATTCTAACTTCAATTTCAGCATGCATGTTTCACCGTTGACACTAATCCAATTGCAAGAAAACGCAACTACGCGTGCTACTAGAAAACGTGCCGGCCAGTAAAACCAAACCCAGATCATGATAAAGTCACCAGATGTGCCACATAAAAGAAAGAACATGCAACAACACGAATTTGATCACAAACTTCAGAAAATCACACTAAATTGAAACACCACAAGTAACCAGTTAATCAGTAATGAGCGCTTGCGCAGTTTTCAATGCTAAATTTCTTTTTCATCATCAGCAATGAATCGGAATAAAAGTCGAGTCGTTAGCAGATGTTCACATACCAACTGAAGTAATAGCTTGGATGTCAATATTCTCTAGCCATGAATGACCTTGATTCTAACCTTGATATTATTCAGATTGAGTTCCTTCAGTGAGGGGTCGTTAGCAACGAGCTTTTTATAGCTCCCATCGACGTCCGTCTGATTAGGTGGTTCGACGGGGAACGACCTTCCCGGCTCACCCTTAGCCACCCCTGCAAGCAAAACTTGTGATACCCGCACAACCAAGGGATTAGTGGTGCGTCTGAATTTACAGGAATAAGTTCTTATAAATAACAACCAATATAAATTACATATCGGTACTGTTAGGTGAATTTTTGAAACAAAAGGTCTCTTTAAGGCAAAAAAAATGAACACAAGCTAAATGTCGGTACCGGTAGGGCATTTGAGCACCATTTCACTGAACAAAATCCTAATTTTGAACAATATATTTCTGCTAGAGTATATTGGAAGATCACAAGACCTCGTCAGTGCCAGTCAATGTACAAATAGAGTCAACAAATGCTAAAAATCAAGTCATGCAACAACAGCGAACGGTTTATCAACAAAATCCAAATAGATGACCTAGTGATATCACTGACACCAGTGATATCAATGATCTCACTGACACCAGTGATATCACTGACACCAGTGATATCAATGA
>JAQIWG010002337.1:0-20704 GCA_034695025.1 Chamaedrilus cognettii | reverse complement strand
GACCTAGTGTCTGCTGCTGCTGCAGATACGACCTAGTGTCTGCTGCTGCTGCAGATACGACCTAGTGTCTGCTGCTGCTGCAGATACGACCTAGTGTCTGCTGCTGTTGCAGATACGACCTAGTGTCTGCTGCTGCTGCAGATACGACCTAGTGTCTGCTGCTGCTGCAGATACGACCTTGTCTCTGCTGCTGCTGCAGATACGACGTTGTCTCTGCTGCTGCTGCAGATACGACGTTGTCTCTGCTGCTGCTGCAGATACGACCTAGTGTCTGCTGCTGCTGCAGATACGATCTAGTGTCTGCTGCTGCTGCAGATACGACCTAGTGTCTGCTGCTGCTGCAGATACGACGTTGTCTCTGCTGCTGCTGCAGATACGACCTGGGCAGTGGTGCGGCGCTGCTGCGCAGCAGAGAACGCGTCACGCTGGGCGTCAGTCACAAGCTGACAGCAATGAGGTTCGCCAAGGACGCAGCGCTCAAGCTGGACGGCGGGGCCGAGGTGACGGGCAGCAGTCTGGGTGCCCTGCGCGCCCTCAACATCGGCGCGCCGCTCTACCTCGGCTATGTGCCGCGCCTCTCTGACACGTACCGTACCTTCTTTAAGCAATCAGCAAATAAAAAGCATATAAAATTTATTCAAATTTGTGAATGCGCAATACCCCAGATATGGAATGTAAGATACCCCAACAAGTCGGGCAACAAAGAATAGACATGCAGCCCAGAGCTTTCCAGGCGAGTCGTAACAGGCGACTAAAGAAGGGGGAGCGGTTCTGTGGCGGCCCCCTTGACAGAGCTGGACTAAATATGATCGTTAACTAAATATGATACTCCCATGATATGATACCCACCAGTAGCTTGATCAGACCCAACTTCCGACCCGTATTTGTCGCCAGAATTGTTTTTCTGGAGTTTTAATGGAAAACAGAGCAAAATGTTCGTTATTCACTGAAATGCATAATGAATGTGATGACATTTAACTGCGGAGAATTAAACAATTATGCAATTCTCAATTCAAAGCTGTATAGTTGTACATAGCATGTCATTCTTTATATCAGTGTAACACAAGCGCTAAACGCATCATACAATATGACCCGACGGGACCCATTCAAATCTTGACCCGACCCGACCCACACCGACCCGACCCGACCCACGGGTCGACCCGACCCATGGACAACTGTACCACAGCCCTGTTTGTGATACTGTGTGTCCCATTGCAGGGTGCGCAGGAGAGTGGGGGTGGAGGGGGGATTCGTGGGCTGCATAGAGTCGCTGGCCGTGAGAAGCTCTGAGCTGAGCGCGTTCTACGACCTCAACACCGCCACCTCTACTGACATCGTGCAGCAGGACGGCATTCGTGAGCAACTCCACACACCTTCTTTATCACACGCAAAACTGTGCAATGAAGAATAATCAACCGTAGAAGAGATTTCACACCTCTTTGTCGCGCATAGAACTCTTGAAATTGAACGACATTAACGAATTATCCGTATATTTTGTCCAAAAGAAGTTCTATTGTTTCCCTCAGATAACTGCACTATCACAATGACTGCCCAACGAGTGCTGCATTGAATGATTCAGATGAGTGCGGCAGGTCGGCGTGCAGCAGTTACCCCTGTCTGCACGGTGGGCACTGTCTCGAGACAAGAGAGGGCGCTCAATTCACCTGCTCCTGTCTCAGCGGCTTTACAGGTCAGCTTCGGTCCCTCTCATGCTATTTCTAGAATACTGGCACTCTCTCGCTGTTTATAAATTGCTGGCGTTCTCTTGCGCTATTTATAGAAAGCAGGCGCCCTCTCACAATATTTATTATTATTATATATAAAGCGTAACTCCAGTCGAGTTGGTCGCAATTTGATCTTTGCCAGAGTCTTGTGCTAATATCGTTGGTGTTTTGCTTAAAGGTCCTAACCCACTTTTTACCAATTTTTCAGGAGAGCCAAAAAACTGAATTTCTCTGCAATCACCCAGCAGACTATAGTCAAATGATACTTTTCTGAAGTGAAAAAACAAGGGAAAGATTTAGCAAAAATAATTACGCGAATTGCTTGTGAAATGGGGGAGTAATTAAGAAAAAAGTGATGAAAAAACCACTTATGACCTTTTAGCACTGACCCTTATAACGTTGCGGTACAGAAAACACGTTTTGCATAAACGTCCTAAGCAGGACGTTTCAACGCTTATGACTTTACAGCACTCTGAGTATTAGCCTAACCGACGCTGCATAACATCCAATAATTTGTTTTGAATAGGACTTTATAAGCACACTACGCTGCAGGTTAGGACTTTAAGGCGGCAACAACGTTTACACTTACGTTTAATATCAAACCGGTTCGGACCTTTCAGCACAATGCTGAAAGAGATTATTACCTTTCAGAATTGAACGAAAAATCGCTTTTTAGCATTGTTCCTATGCTCAGATCGCTTAGATCTTTTCAGCATTAGATCGGGCGTGAAAAATTGTATAGGAATAAACTTGAACCTGAAAATCGCAAAAATAGTCGGTTAGGACCTTTAGGCAAAACACCGACGATATATAAAAAGGTGTGCGTGTGCGCAGGTCCGCTCTGCGCCGAGCGTGTGTCCCGTGCGACGCCCTGCGCCCCCTCCCCCTGTCTGTGGGGCGGCACGTGTGTGGCGCTCTCTGACGGGAGGCCAGCGTGCAGCTGCACTGCAGCGTACAGCGGCGACATCTGCGAGAAACGTATACTGAGACTCGCTACTTGACTCTGACTAAACGCTGTTAACTCGTCATTTGAGTAGATGCGAGTAAATACATAACAGCAATTAATTAGTTATTTCAATCAGTACAATAGGTATTGACTCTTAACTATCGATACTTTAACAGAGACTAGCAAATTCGAGATAACTCAGTTTAAAATTTAGAGAAATCCTTTATAGATGCAGGGATTTGAGCGGAAGTAATTAGCACAAGCTCCTTAAATTGACTCCGTACACTTTATATCCTGTATGATATATATACTGCCGCCACTAATGCTAGACGTGTGGATGCAGCCGTGCAGGCGGCCGCTGATGCGAGGGCCGCGCCTCGCTATGACGTCGTGGAGTTCAGTGGCAACTCTTACGTGGCGCTCAAACTGAGCAAGGCGGCCAGCAGGACTCTCTCTTTCAACATCTGGTTCCTGCCGCGCAAACCTAACGGCTAGTTGACACCTTTGTTTCTCGCGCAGGCGCTGTAGTCGTGCGCCTTAACCCTAAGCCTTAGCCTTTACCCATTTTATTCGTGATGATTTGTATTGGATTTGGAATTGTTTGATTTGATGGAATTGTTTTGATGTACATGGTGTAAAAAACGTTTTTAAAATTAAAAATTAGATAAAACTACTATTTTTAAAATTTAGAAAATAAATATATGTATATCTTCAATTACTTAGGTAAAATTGAAAACAAACAAATAAAATAAATCAAAAATTGGAAATGGTACGAATAATCTAGTCTTATCTGGTATTATGGCTTCTTGGCCTCGTCACTGCGGTTAAAGGTGTGAAAGACATCATTTGCAGGCGTGCTGCTGTACGGGTCTCAGGCTGACTTCGACCGCGGAGACTTCATCTCTCTCGCGCTCGTCAATGGTTACGCACAGCTGCGCTACAACCTGGGCAGCGGCCTCGCCAACATCACGTAACACGCCTTCTTCTGCTGCTTCTTTCTTTTATACTATCTTCTCTATTCTGCTCATCTTGCCGTAGGTGTTGGTTGTTGTTGGCACAGCGTCAGTGTTGTTGTGTTGATGTTATGTCTGTTGTGGTATATGATGTTGTGGATATGTCTTGTGTGCTATGAATGTAATTTGATGAAATTGTCGTATTTGATTTATAGTCGTAGAATTTTATTTTTAAGTGTGCAATGTACAGATAGGAAATGCGCATCACCTATCTGCTGCATAGCTGCTGTTTGGAATAGCATGGAATTACATTATTAAGTATATCATTTAAAAATTCTAATCGATATGAAATGTAACCCACAAAAAATGGGCGTTCTTTCTGTCAATTTTTACCAATGCCGCGCGCGTTGACATCAATGGAGCCATTGGGTGACCTCGTTGTTCAGGAGCGGGTCGCGCGTCAAGACCGGGTCATGGAACAAGGTCCTGATAGCTCGACAGAACCGCGCCGGTATGCTCAGCCTCAACGACGACTACCCTGTGAGGGGGCAGTCCGGGGGGGACAAGGGGGAGCTCAACCTCCCCCTCAAAATATTCATCGGGGGCTACCCGGGACGTTATCATGTGGAGACTGGGGCCACTTCGGGCTTCACAGGGGCCATACAGCGGGTGAGTTAGGAGCCATATAGGGGCTGAAGGGTCTTACAGGGGGTGAGGGGGGCTAATATTTGGGGCTCTGAGCCCACGGACCTCGGTATCATCCGCAGCATATCTCGATGTGGTTGATTGGAGCGTCGAGAGGAATAATTAGAGTTAGTGTTTACACAGTTTCTAATAGAAACCATTTTAAAGAGAGATGAGTGTTCTATTACATCGGTAATGTTTTACAGCAATATTAATACGATTATCGCCATGAACACCTTTCTAACGCGCTCAGAACGCTTAGCGCCGCTCGTCCATCGCCTGTTGCTGTCAATCAAGGTCTACAAGGACGGGCAGCTGCTGGACGACCTGCTCGCGGAGTCTATAGACCACGCCAATGTGGGCCGCTACGACAGCAAGCCCTGCCCACTAGGGAGCGGACCTTGTCTCCACGGCGCCACCTGTCGGCCCCAGCTCAACGACTACGAGTGCATCTGCACCGAGCTCTACACCGGCACTCACTGCGAGCATGGTAACGGACGTTAAACAACAAATAATGAGTCGCAGTCGTCAGTTCGTTGCATTTGCAGAGTTGAGTGTCGTGTTGCAGGTCAGTCCCAGACTCCCTAGTTGCACTCAAGATGTGCTTGGGGAGCTCTGGGCTGCAGACCTATTCATTTTTTTTCTGTTTGGCAGATTGTAAGGCCAAAGTGTATAATATCAGTTTTACTGAAGCCTTTATGCGTTTCAAAAATTACGTTTATCCTGAAATGTTGCCATTTATTTATATATATCTTTTAATGCTTTTGAGTCTGTTAAATTTGCAATAAAGAAAATAGAAAAGGCGTATATAGAGAGAATGCGAGAGACGCGCACAGCGCCAGTCAGTGATCGACATGTGTGTGCTGTGTCGTTGCAGCAATCCATCACGCGCTCGAGTCTCAAACTGCGACCAATAAAAGTTCTCACCCTAAGAGCAACAGCGTTCAGTCAAAGAACCTTCCGGTGCAAACAAGGAACGAAGGTGTTCAAACAAAGAACAGCATTGTTCAAACAAAGAACAGCGTTGTTCACATGAAGAACCGCGACGTTCACGCAGTCGCCTTTGACGGCCAGACGTTCCTCAAGTATTACAACGCGATCACAAAGTCGTGAGTTAACACCTCTTTATTGTCAGCAGCGCCTGCGTATCTCACCCTCTTCTATCGTTTTGTTGAATATGGTTTCATCCCGTTAAACTGCTCTAATCATCAATCTATTGACTATGATATGGAGAGAGATGAGAAAGATAAAGTATATTAAACTGAAGATTTTCGGCGCAAAATCCGGCGATTGAGATACATGAGGTTTGCATGCTATGCCCCTTCCAAGCCTTAGTCCCTGTTTTGTCATTACTACACGTACAATACACTCATCATACCTGCCAACCCCTTCGGGCCGGGGGCTCCCTTGCACAGAACCAGACTGTATATAGTCCTGGTGCTCCACACAGTCCCTAAACTACAACAACGCACAAACAAATCATGCCCACCACACATATGACACAGTGACCACATTTACATCCAACACACACCTACCACACACTTGTCACACGTGTCACATGCGCGCACGCTGTGTGTGGCGCAGGGAGCGCAGTCAGACGGTCAATAACGTGTCGCTGACGTTCAGCACGACCGCGCAGCACGGCCTGCTGCTGCTGCTGCATAAGTCGAACACGGTGGAGGGGAACTACCTCTCCCTGGCGCTGAGGGGGGGGCGGGTCGAGGTGAGCTTCAATCTCGGCAAGGAGCCCCCGGCGCGCCCCCTCATCCTCGCGTCCTCGCTCAACGTCAGTGACGGACGCACGCACACCGTCGTCTTCAACAGGTCGCACATCTTTTTATCTCACGCGTTTTTATCGACAATGGATCGCAATGTTTTTTTATCTTGTGCGTCGAGACGCGTACCGTCTATGTTATGAGCTGTGTCTATAAACGACCAGAACAACATATCTTGTGCTTATTTATCACCAACGGGTTGCACACCTTTTTATCTTATGAGTAATTTTATCGGCAACAGGTTGCACACCTTTTTATCTGACACATTTGAGTTTTTTTCTTGCGTTCTCTAACATCTTTTTTAGGAAGGCTTCTTGTTCAACATACAGCAAACATAAATGCAGCAAATGATATTAATTAATTGATGACACGAATGCACGAGGTGACAACACTGCGAAGGCCGAGGGAAACAAATTTTTCTGTTTGAATTGATAGATGCTTATTCCTTGTTTGTACCATTGCTTAAAGGCCTTCCTACGCTCACGTCGTTGAATCCTTGCTTGACGTAACGTAGATGGACAGCAACTGTTGTGAGAGTGCGATGGATGGAGTACATTGGTTACATATCTAGGCTCTACTTTCATGTCTGGGCTTCATAGATGGAAAACTGTGTATGTGTGTGTTTAGGGTGTATCTGGTGTGTGTCTAGTGTGTGTGTATGATGTGTGTGTATGATGTGTGTATGTGATGTGTGTGTGAGTGATGTGTATGTGTGTGTGTGATGTGTGTGTGTGATATGTGTATGTGTGATGTGTGTGTGTGTGATGTGTGTGTCTGTGATGTGTGTGTGTGTGTGTAGGACGAAGCGGCAAGGTGAGCTGTCAGTCGACATGGAGCGCCCCCTCACGGTCACCTCTGCGCCCGGCGCCACCAGCCTCGACACCGATGGATACCTCTGGATAGGTCAGGTTCATTATCCTAGCACAGGATAGGTGATGCTTATCCTTGCCCTGGATCTGGCTTGTATTCAGATGTGTAGATTGCATGAGCCTAGCTCGATTAAAGAACTCCCTTGTATCCGCATACGCAACTAAATTCTCTTTGATGCAATGACTATGATCCACGTCCGATCGATAGTTCAAATGCCTCATGCCTACTGGACTTTGAATCTTGGAGACATAATGAGTTAACGACGGATTCATTCGCCAGGGGGCGTGAGCGATTCATCGTATGGGTGAGCTCTGTATCATTATCATCGCCGTTCGATCATAATTAGACGATGTTTGTGTTCATTCGGCAGGCGGCGCTGCCAGTCCGCCTTATGGCCTGCCCGAGGCCAGCGGCTTCAGGGGCTGCGTGCGGCGTGTAGCCCTGGGCGGACGTGACCTTGACCTTGTGGAGGACCGCATCCTGCATGACGCCGTCATCGCCTTCTGCGCCAGGGGGCGGGGCCAGGCGTGATTGACAGCTCAGAGAGGAGGCGGGACCAGGCATGACTGACAGCTCACAACGCATTTGCTTGAGTAGGGAGAAAGGTATAGAAGGTGATACAAGTTTTATTCTTTGATATAAGGAGTATCCTCTGATACAAGCTGTATCCCGTGCTATAAGCAGTATCCTTTGATACAAGCTGTATCCTTAGATGCTAGTTGTATCCTTAGATACAACTTCAAAAGAGGCTGATTCTGACTGCAGAGCGTTTACATTCCATTGCGCTACAACTAAATTGCTTTCTAAAGATGGTGGTGCAACTTCTTTAGTCTCTGTAAAGGTTTTTGTGTGTCTCTGCGTTTGTAAATGAAGCCGTGGAGAGGCTCTATCTATTGACTGGATGATGTAACAACGCACACGTTAATTTGTGTGCGAGGAGTGCTGTTCTCTTGAATCGATGAACTGTCTGCAGCCAGCTTTAACGATCTAGTCACTATCATTAGTTGTGTCCCATACACGTAGTTGTGTCCCATACACGTAGTTGTGTCACACAAGCGCTCAGTGACAGAGATTGTTCACTGTTCACTATTCAGTTGTTCAGTTGTTCAGTTGTTCTATGTCTAGTCTGTTAGATTTCATCTATTTAGTCCTAGCAGAGTTTGAACATTTTCTTCACCATTTAAATTTTGTCATAAGGTGTTTTATAGGCTTTTTACTTGTGCTTGAAAATCTGACCATACTTAGCGCTGAAGTATATCTTACAGTATCGATTTGAGAAGTGATCCTTGTGCTAGTCACAAACTGACGCAGGAATAACGTCGGCTCAGTTTGACAAGTTGAAGTTTGGTTGCATGATGGAGCAGAGGATTGGAAGAGAGTGTTCATTACAGCTTGAGTCATAAATGATCGTTTAGGGTGATATCGGATGTAATGTTAATTACATCCGATAATAATTATGCTTCCCCAACTACTGTAACATCTCACTCTATTTTATCACGTACTATAATAACAGCATGTTTATTTTAAAATTCATTGGAAGCGAAAGAAAGCAAAAATTGTGAATAAATTTTTTTTATACATATATATTGATGCATGAAGGGAGAGTGTGTGTGGAATGAAGTAGACATCAGTATTTTCTTCAGCTCTGTCACGACGATGACATTTGAAGTGTCAAAGTTAAAGACATTTTCGCCTGTTTTTACCGTGAAATAAATGCTTTTAAACAATCAGTTTTATCCTATCAAATATTCATTGTTTTTGAGTGATTTCCGCTTCACAATTCACTTCAACCATCCGTTTTTTTCTCGTCGGAGACAAAATGTCATAATTCAGTTCGTACACCAGTTTTATGTCGTCCGCCACAATTCGTCATAATTCAGCAGCAACACCTGTTTTTGCTCGTCTATCAGTCACAATTCGTCATTCAATTCGTACACCCGTTTATCGTCGTTCACAAAGGCGAGTCCGCTGCGCAGCTTGAAGTGCAACGTCTCTGTGAGGCGGTGTCTCACTGGGTCACGTGGCCGCGTAGGCTCCGCCCAGAGGGGCGTGGCCGGCACTATGATTGACGCGGCGCATCGGAAGCCCACGTTCTCTGCGCTGTAGTTGGACTGGTAACCCCTCCTGCGCAAAAACTCAAAGTTCTCACTAATTAAGTAAACTAACGCCTTCTTGGTTCTCTATTTAGACTATAGAGTATAGACTATTCTATTGGACTATGGCCCCTTCTAATACAATTATGTCAGGGTTACATCATGTGTTAAGGTATAAACTTTTTCGCTTCCTGGTGACGACTGCTTGAAACTGGGTTTTAATCAGATTTATAACTGTATTGTGTGCATTAGTAGTGATTTGATGAATAGAAATTAATTGACTGGTTATTGACGCAGCGACAGGCTGAGGCTAGGGTTAGGGTTAAGGTTATATTTCTCATTGACCAGTCAGTGGACTATTAATACACGGTCCTGAAACCCACCTTGCCTTTAGAGACTCATGTCTACCAGAGTCAAGTTTCAAGTTCTATGTCGGATTTTGAAGTCTGAATTATGGAATGGCCCACCTTAGCTGGTGAGGCCTAACTGACATACCTGACCTGACCTACCTGACCGAGTTTCTCGCCTCGCGATTGGCCGGCCCCTCGTGTTGCTCGAGGAAGGACGCTCCCTTGACGGTGTACTCCGTGACCCCGGGGTCAAGGGGCGCGCGTCTGGGGGCCGTGTAGACAGTCGACGTCCACTCCCAAACATTGCCCAGCATGTCGTACAGGCCTGCAGTGATACCACTCAAGTTGACAGGCCTGCAGTCATACCACTTACATAAACAAGCCTGCAGTGTTACCACTCAAGTTGACAGGCCTGTAGTGATTCCACTCAAGTTGACAAGTCTGCAGTGATACCACTCAAGTCGTAGAGATATGCAGTGATACCACTCGCATAAACAAGCCTGCAGCGATACCACTTACAGAAGTAAGACCGGCCACACACCGAGATGGTTCTGAGGAGGAAACGCGTTGACCGGGGCCACACCCGCATGACCATCGAGTGCAAGGTTGAGCGTCGGAAACCTGCCCTACACATACACGCACACACATACACACAGACATACACACACAACCTGCCCTACACACACACAACCTGACAACAGAGGAGAGGGGGGAGGGCTGACACCTACCAGCGCAGGTAGTAGATATTAATGGAACGGTCATGAAATAGCTCCACAGTTACGATTCACATCAAGGCTTGCCTAACCTGCCAGAGGTTAGAGGTCAGGGGACAAGGGTCAAGGGGTTAGAGGTCAATAGACCAATGATACCTGCCAGAGGTTGCTTCTCATTGACTGCGGCTCGTCCCCCCACGGGTAACGGTAGCCTGCACACAGAACCGCACCAGCACACCTTTGAAATCGTATCCACAAGAAAAATATTCATCCAAAAGAAAAGTTTACATCCGCAAGAAAAAATGACACAACAGACGGTCCTCTGTATAGGAAACAAGAGTGAAGGAGGCGGCACTAACCGCTGACTCCGCCCCTCGCCGCATACTCCCACTCCCATTGGCTGGGCAGGCGTCGACCCGCCCACTGACAGTAGGCGTGGGCGTCACGATAGCTGACGTGCACTACAGGGTGCCTCGCGTGGAGCGCGCCCTTGCTGCTGTCAGCAACACGGTGTCTCACTTTGTTGGACGCCGTGGCGCGGTCAGAGACTGCACGGGGCTACAGCAGTATCACACGCGCACAGCGTATAGGCTAATAGAGTAGGGGTTGTCAACCTTTCTGATACGAGGAACACTTAATTTTGTAAGCAAGGGTTGGAGAAGACCAATTCGCAATATGCCGTATAGGGGCCCATCGAATTTGATGATGAAAAGTGCTCGAATTGCGAAGAGAATAATTTGGCAGATTGTCATTATAAATTTATCATCGCTTTGTTTTTTTATCTGCTTACACTTTTAGTGCTTGAGATTAATTACAAACGAGCTGTTACAACAAATTCAGAAGTGATATATTGAACAACGGGGCATACGAGATGAAGAATCTACATGTATACTACAAGTGTATGCACTTTAACTCTTCAATCCCGGCCTACTATGAAAAAGCTTGACGTTTGCACCTGACCATGCTGGCGACTGGAGGCCTCACAAAACCTGACGGTTTTGGCACAATCGCCAGTCTGGTGTTGTTTAGAACCGCTCCCGATTTGTGATCATTATGATTTTTTTACATGATCCCCATGATATGTAGGACAAAAGTGAGGCGGGATTTTTTCAAAATGAACAATCCGTTTTGCTAGAAATAAAAACCCTTTTTAAAATAAAAACCTCAGAAAATTCTTTTTAGAATCACGTACGCTCATTCCTCATAATCTACTCTGCGGACGAGTCCCAGTCGCGTCCTATTTAATTAATTTTGGAGGATTTTGTCAACGTTAATTAAGTTTTAAAGGGATTTGGCGACTTTCAATTTTTTCTCCGGACGCGTCCAATTTTATTCCATTTATTCCATTCCATTTATTCCATTTATTCTATTGCATTATTTATTTCCAATTTCAAAAGGGGTTTGGCAACCTACGATTCAAGCAAATGATGTTTTTCCATCTCCGTTTGCATGACATATTTTTGATGCGTTAAAAGTGCACTATACATACGTACGTACGTACATACATACAACGTTAAATTTTGCTTTCGGTAAATACTAGGAGAAGCCTCTGAATGATTGTGTAATGAATCCAGCCGCTTGGCTGGCTACGGTTTTAAGGCCGTTTGGGGAGATAAGTAGTTAAGGCGTTACCAGGCCTACCTTCCTCCACGAGGCTCCCTCTAGCGCCGACCAGAACGTTCCCTCGGGGTGGGCGGGCGCTGAGCTGTCATTGGTCAGGACGGGCGTGTGGGAGGGGCTAAACACCCAGCTAGACCCCGCCCTCTCCGCGTCTGTCACGTAGCGCGGGTTAGCAAGCACGAACTCACTGCGCACAAAATTAAGGTGCCAAAAAATTCAACTGGGAAAAAAATTAGCGGTGCGTGAAATAAAATCAAATTGTTTGAGAAGCAGTGTTCGCTGTGTAGTGTGTAGACTGACAGTGGAAAGTCATTATTATTTGCATTATGCAATAGCGTGTTGTAAGTTCCTGGTCTAATAAAGGTGTCGGATATGAAAGGGCTAACATTGTGAGCCACAAATAAAGGTGTCAAATATGAGTTGGCTAACGTTCTGAGCCGCAAATAAAAAGGTGTCAGATATCAATAATTCTCAAATAAGCTTATGCAGTAAACATGCTGACGCGAAGTCGTCTGTCGTGACGGGGTATCGGTCGATGCTGAAGGGGCGCAGAAGGACGCGCCGGGGGGGCCACTCCCCCGACAGGAAGTGCGCGTCGTGGGGGGAGCCGAGCTCAAGCGCGCCCCCCTCGAGGCGCACATGGGGGTGCAGGCGCACCGTGCCCACCAGCAAGGGACGCGCTGGAGGACAACAGCATCCCTTACAGGCCGCAGCAACCAGTTCTTCATTCAGCCCCAGTCATTGTACGATACTACATGTATATTATAGACCTAGATCTAACAATCGAAACGATACTGTGAACGATGCCACGCAAAGAAGGCAAATATTTTGATGAATGTGTAACATTCGGCGCAGACTGCAATTATGTCATCGCTAGAATATCAAATGGATGGCATCATCACAAATTCGCAATTGACAAATTTTGTTCACAAAATTCACAAAAGTCACTAGCTTGTGTGCCCCCTCTCTGCCCGTACATTCAACACTCACGCTGCTTGTCTGTGTTCGTGTCACTCGTCGCAGTCGTGTCTTGCTGCGTCTCTCCCTCAGTCTCTGTCCCATTGTTTCCCAATGTCTGTGCCGCTCTCTGCCCCACTGCGCGCCCCTCTCCCTCTCCCTCCACGCTCGTCTCTTTCTCCCTGTCCCGCTGCGCTTGTTCCACAGACTCACGCTGTTCTGCGCTCCAATCATTCCTTATCTCGGCCTCACCCGCCTCCCAGAGCAACGACTGCTCTGCTCCAGCGTACTGTAGGGCAGCAGGGAGCTCTGGCCCGGTCCCCTTTAGAGGAGCAGAGAGCTCTGGGCCGACGCTAGTGCTGTCCGCAGACAAAAGATTCAGCTTTGATGATAACGCGGTCTCCTCGGGTGAGTTCTCTACATCCCTTGCTGCACTTACGCTGTTGATTGTGACGTCATTGATTGGCCTCGGCGTGCTGACCATGACGTCATTAACTGCTATTGGAGCGCTGGATGTGACGTCATTGACTCCCTTTGGAGTGCTGTCTGTGACATCATTGACTACTATAGGTGCTCTGGCTGTAACGTCATTGACTGCCATTGTGGCGCTTGTGACGTCATCGCTTGGTGCCTCTGCCGTAGAGCGGTGCGGGTCGTGCCGCGAGATGCCTGCAGCGTGTGCCTCCCTCACGCCGCACGCGCTCAGCAGCAGCAGCCGCAGCAGCAACGTGGGCGTCCAGCGCATGGTGCCTGTGTGGCCACCCTCCCTCACACGCAGGGCAGCGGTCTACTGGCTGGACACGAACTTGATGCAACCTTCGTTTGATGCCTAGGCTTTATATCGCTGGGGTGCGTTTGTTAGCGTGTGGCGTACGTACACTGTGTGATAATCTTCAGTACTAGTGTTTAATTACAACGTTATATATAAATCAATTCCGTAAAGGTCTCAATTTTATTGTCTAATCACGGACCACACTGCCTTTTCTCGGCTGAGTGACGTTCCATATTGTGACGCGCACTTGCATCTCACCGGCACACGCAGCGAACTATTGTTGTACTAGAATTTGTCGTGTAAGCGAATAGAAACGACTCCAATAAATGATTGTTTATTTAAGATCAGACATCATCGTATTAAGACATCATCAGACCCGATTGCCAACTACCACTATTTTCTACAATTTCGAGAGAAATCGAGACGGGTCATTATTTTCGTGACATTATTAGCTCGAACGCAAGCGGAGCAGCACACTGGTTGCGTGCAGTCGCAGTGAGAACGTTATCCTTGCATGCGCCCAGTTGCGTTATTCACGCTCTACGACGCCACACAGCTGTTGGTTTCTCCATCGACTTGTGGACGCGTAAAGGTCAGCCACGCAGTCACGCAGACATGCACACAGTCATACGCGCAGCCACACACTATAGTGGACGATACTGTAGAGTATAGACTCACAATCTGCTACACGAATACAGCGTACAGGCGCTGGCTTTCCGGAGAGGCTTGGGGGAGAGGAGGGGGGGGGGGGGGTTCGATTCCCACCAGTTGTATGTTCAAATATTTTAAAAGCGGGGGGGTACGATTTACATCCGCCCTAGTTAAAACAGAGCCCCCAAAAGACTGAAAAGCACTGTTAAGAATGATATGGAAATAATAAAATAATGTTGACATCACGATGTTACTGAAGAAACGCAATAATTGTTTTAAAAATAGCAATTGATTGATAAAAGCTCCGTTGCTATATCCTAGAAATAGATGGGGATCGATTCTGACTCCCACCCCCCCCAAAAAAACTAGCTTGTTAAATACAACTGCACCATTGTGACAGCAGTGCAACATTTAACTCGACAAACATTAGAAGAATCTCAAGGGAAATGATTACGCAGGCTTCATATCATCTTTGACACAAACTTCGCACCACTCGGGCTGTATTATGGGATGCATCATCAAGTGGTGATACATCCCGCACACTGCTGTATTTAAAGAGAGACACATCTATCAAAAAAAGGTAGCAAATTGACACAAGCTTCAGAACGCTGGATGAACACGCCAGCCAATTATTGCAAGTAGAAAACGCTAAAGAAGGCAAAAAACCACAGAGATTTTGAATCAAGAGTACAAATTTTAATCCAAGATTTATATCAGATCGACCAATCACCCGTTTTAAATAAATCCTTGATCAAGCGTTCAGTTCGCCGATTGGATGATATGACGTCATGACCTCGGATTTAATTTTAACTCTTGATTGAAAAACCGGGCCTTACTATCTTAATCTGAGATTAATGTCAGAATATAAAAACAGAATATAATGTCAGACTATTAAATAAAGCGTGTTTTACGATAGGCTACAACAAAGCCGGACAAGAATATCATAAAGCAAGTTAATCACTAATAAAGAAATGTGGAGTTGTGCCTCGACAAGTGACTAGTGATGCCGGACAGTACTAATACAGAGATCTAGAGCCTGAGAGCCCTCTACCGGCAACAGAACACCAACAATAAATTATGAACACACTGAAAACAATAAATGAATGGTAAAACGATTAATACTGATGAAATATTATAAATGCGGCAGCAAAATAGCTTGGTTTTTTTTTAAACTCTTTTTTTTCTGATATCAAGCAGCAAGTTGAAAGTAAAATAAATCATATTTCTTTACTTGGAATCACAAGATAGCTAAACAGTGGGAAAATGCCACACCGACTATACTGCTACTATACTGCAGGCATTTAAGTCAGGCAGTCGTTACCCATTATTGTTTACTAATCTGCAGGAAGCACACCTTTTTATCACACGCAATATCTAACGTAACGCACACCAATTTATCACACGCAATCATTGTGTGAATGCGCAGGACGAACACCTTTTTATCACATACAACCATTTTGAGAATGTGTAGGACGCACACCTTTTAAACACACGCGACATCTTCAAGCAACATCAGGTAGAAGAACTGAGCAAAAATAATAAATCAAAAGATTAGATATGAGATCCGAACAAAAACGTCAATACGTTAATAATATGAAAAAATCCAATTTTAAAGCTTCTCACTGACACTATCTACATTTCACTCCGCACATGATATTCATCATTTGCAATGCTTGTTTTCAAGTCAGTTAGCATTCTAATCTTTCATCACAGATATCCCCAAAAAAAAAAAAATAATAGTACAGTCCGAAAAATGATATCATCAACCGGCAAGCAAAACAAGGAAACACAATTAAAGAAATAAAACAAAAATCGCTACAGTTACACCCCATCACTCACGTTAAGTGAGAGGGTTCAAGTGTAAGTGAGAGGGTTCAAGTTAAGTGAGAGGGTTCAAGTGTAAGTGAGAGGGTTCAAGTTAAGTGAGACGGTTCAAGTGTAAGTGAGAGGGTTCAAGTGTAAGTGAGAGGGTTCAAGTGTAAGTGAGAGGGTTCAAGTGTAAGTGAGAGGGTTCAAGTTAAGTGAGAGGGTTCAAGTGTAAGTGCGCTGCAGTAAGCTGTTTCCGCAAACTGCGTTGCAACAATCAGTTTCATGACTCATCCATACACAGGTTACTCATACCGGTACACATGTGATGCTAACATAGGAACGCATCAATATAATGCAAGGGGGGCGCTTATCTCTTATCTCCTATGTGATAATCTCTTATCTTAGTTCAGTCTATACTGGTAAAGCGATTCAAGTGGTCAGTGGGGGGGAGAGGGTCAGAGTCAAAGACTTCAGAGTCCTCATTAAAAGTCACTGCAAGTAAGCTACCAACAACTCGCTCCAGCCGCTGACCTCTGCTGCCAGCAAGGCTCCATCACGTTACCGCCCTACACCGGCTTAAAGTCCAAACACAGATCTTGTTTCCGGTCAGACTCAAGAAGCTCGTATCTTGTCCCACCGGTCTGAATGCCCCCAGTGGGTCGCACAATCCTCCCTGACCCCCCCCGCCCCACAAGCCCCCCCCTGGCCGCCCTGTAGCGCCGCCCAGCTGCTCTGATACTATCGACCACCGCACGACAGTCGCGACACACATTCACCATCGGATCAACAGCCAATGGCGCGCGAGAAACTCCCTCAGCCAATGGCACGCAGGATTCATCATCCAATAAGGCGTGAGCATGAGATGTGGCGTCAAATGAGGCGTGAGTAGGAGATCTGGTGTCCAATGGCATGCGAGAAAATACGCGGGCTGCAGCCCATGCATGATTCAAAGCTGGCGCGTGATTGATTAGAGAGAAAGTAACTAGGTCACCGCTGAGGATGGTTGCCGTGGGCGATGAGAGCGGGGGGGTGTGGGAGTGGGTCGGGGAGGAGGGGTGGGCCAGGAAGGGGGGAGCTGATGCAGACCTAACAACAAGCTTATATATACACACTGGTTAAAGTAATTCTTTTACTGATCACATTACAAGATAAAGTGTTGCAATGGCCAATGTACCTAGAACAAAGCAATGGTTATAAGCCACCTTTGTAACCAGCCAACAAAAACTAAAAGAGTTCATAGAGAGCGCCATACACAATGGCGTTCTAGAAATGCTGCCACAGTTTCCTCCGTTGTGCTATGAGTCAAGAAACTGTCACATCGAAGACACAGATCTAACACCATTAGTTATTATCTGCAATGTGTTTAATTGCTAATTATTGTAATGCACAGCTGTGACACCTTTTTAAGACGTGACGTACCTCGCACAAGTACATGTCCATAGCTCCAAACCCTAATCACGTGTCTCACGATCTCACCCTCTATTAAACCCATCATAAATCTCATTCCCCATTCTCAACTAACCCCTTCAGATGGGGGTAAAAATACAATAGGTCTACAGCCCAGAGTTCCCGGATGAGTCAAAAGAAGCAACCAAAGAAGAGGGGATTATTTTTTTAACTGTAGGCAGCCTAACAGTCCTTAAGTTTCAAAACCGCTACCATCATCATTCTGAACGATAATTTATGATAGGAGTGTAAACAGGCTGCTACTAGAGACTATGACTGTGTAGAGTGCAGAGTCGAGAAGAGCTAGCTCACCCGCTGAACGTGAAGAACTGTGGAGTGGGGGGGTGGGCAGGGGCTGGGAGAGGGGCGGGGCCTGAGAAGGGGGTGGGGCTGAGGGTGTAGACAGGAATATGCTCAAAGTGATCGACTGGCATGCGCACCTACACACACAGGACTCAACTAACGCAGCAGAGCTAATATTAGCTAAGGCATCAGATAATATTTGTTGAGAGCATCAGTTAATATTTGAATATAGCATCAGTTAATATTTGAATATAGCATCAGGTAATATTTGAATATAGCATCAGTTAATATTTGTTAATAGTGCCTTGCTGATAGCTGACTAGAATTGTCTACAGTTGACACACGCACCTTGCGCACACACTGAGTGCACACGGCACACGCGCACAACTTGCACGTGCACGCCCACGCACCGAACAGATTGAAGCGTGTCTTCTTGCACACGGAGCAGAGCTAGCAACAGAAACATCTCACACTCACACACAGGCCAGAACTAGTGAAAGGAACAAAATCTGCTAATTTTAATCCCCCTCAAAAAAATTCAGCCACGAACGTTTAGTTCCCTAATAAGAGTTTCTGTTGTGAAAATTTTCCTGAGGTTTCACATATCTAGCTTTCACGCCTCACTACGCCCACTTGATCCTTTAGCTCCTCGCTACGCCCACTTGATCCTTTAACTCCTCGCTATGCCCACTTGATCCTCACACTTCATCGCTGAATAAAAAACTGCCAATCACCCCTCCCCCATTACCCTTACCACAATTATGTCATTACCACAACACTAATACAAATCGCCAAAACTCGCAACACCTCCCTCAATAAAGCAGGGCACCTCTAACCCCCGTCCCTACCCCCAGACCCCACGGCCCACACACAGATCCCCTCTAACCCTCCCCTACCTCCCAAACCCCACTACACCCCCCCCCGTACCTTGCGTGCCGACAGCAGTGCATGGAGTGAGGGCTGTGAGTCCTTCAATTGCTCCAGCTCTGCGCGGCTCAGCTCTGCTCTCGTCTGCATCACCTCCTCCACCGTGAGAGCCAGGCACTCAGAGCCCCCCCAGCCCTCCCCCAACTCTAAGGGGCCCTCCCAGCCTTCACCCAGCCCCTGAGCGCCAAACATAATCAATCCCTGAGCATGTTACCAAACCCTGCAGTGCCAAACATGACCAAATATAACATTTACTATAGAACAGAACAAAGCAATAAGATGAAAAGCTTCAGTAACGATTCTAAACTTCCAAAACTTTATTATCTCACTAGAAATAGAACAACTTAACAGGCACCAGATGTAACGGAGGAGAATGAGCGACCTTCTTCCGATGTGTGACCTCGTCTGCAGCGCTGTGATTAGACAGCACTGAGGTCTGACCCCAGCTATCGTCTAGGCACCGGCCAGAGTCCGCCCTCAATGGATCCTCATCAATGGATTCGTCCTACACCCAACAAGCAGCCTCATACCTCCCACCATCCCTGGGTCTAATGAATGGATTGGACCTAGATCCAGCAAGCCTTATACTTCCCATCACCCCCTGGGTCTTGTCAATCCTACTTCAAACATGCAAAATGAAGAAAATCTTTTTTGAAATACAGCTATCGTCAGATATTAATAACACTGCTCACCACACTGGAAAGCATCATTACCTCACCTATCAATAGCAATCTATTAATAGAACGCTATCCAATTCACAGACTGCTGTGGTGCATGTAATGCGCAGAGTCGACAGACCTCAGAGCTGCCGGCCAGCAGCAGCATGACGTCTGGCTTGATCAGTTTCCTTGTAGGGACATCGAGCGACGAGGAGTCACGTGACACTTCCCCAGACCCTGACCTTGACTTCCGCACGTCAGCTGACAGACAAAAGCAGTCAGAGCGCAGACTGTTGCTAGACTACGGGCTGCGCTGTGCTCACTCACTGCTCACGTACCAACAGTATTCATCGGCTACCAGTTGACACCTCAATTACACGCGCAAGTAAAGTGTAAGTCCACATATAAGATCATAAAATCTATCTCTCTCGACATTACACTTTAACATACCCCTGCATACCCTTACGAGAGCTTCCACTTTAGGTTGTTGAAAACAAACAACAAGAATTGACCTGCAACCCAGAGCTCCCCGGGCGAGTCGTAAAAGGCGACTTAAGATGGGGAAACGATTCTGTGCTTGGTAAAGCCAAGGCCGAGGCACAGAACCGGACTGCAATAGTCTTTGTTACTACACACAGTCCTTAAACTCGCAGGGGAAGCAGAAGAATAATTATTGCGCTTTAATATTTAGCAGATTAGGTTCCAGTAGGTCCGCAGCCCAGAGTTCCCGAGTGAGTCGTACACGACGATTAAAGAAAGAGGGGGAGGGGGGTGGTAATTCAAAGGACTGAAATATTCTAGTAGCGTCGCAACGTAACGAATTTTGAGACTAATTTATTTATAAAACATTAACCAGCATCATAAAACCTATTGCAACATTTAAAAATGGTGTTTCATAATACAACAATCATTGCAGCAATAAGTAAGAGAAAGATGATGAGATACCGGCGTGGGGCCCGGGGGCGGGTTTGAGGGGGGGTCGGGGGGCGCATATGGCAAGCAGTAGCTCGTCCCTGGGGTGGAGGGGGGGCGAGGGGGCCGGGGCCAGCGGCCGACTCGACGCCTTCAACAACAGAATTGGTTTATTGACTACACTACAATGTACATGAGTCACGTTGCAGAAGCCATCATCACAAATATTACATAGATACTTGCACCCATGGGCGAATACAGCAATCACAAACTGATCTGAGCACAGCCACTAAGCGCTACGACAGTCCAAGTAGAATGAAGATAGAGTCACGTCACGTGATGCGAGCTGCTAGCGAGTTGGAGTTAGCAGCAGCTGCGCGAGGGTCGGCAAGTAAGACAAGGGCTCGGTTAGGGTTAGAGTTTATCATCATGTTACATGGATAGCTTTAGAGTACAACAAACCTAGCTTTAGAGTACAACAAACCTAGCTTTAGAGTACAACAAACCTAGCTTTAGAGTACAACAAACCTAGCTTTAGAG
>JAQIWG010002336.1:0-20706 GCA_034695025.1 Chamaedrilus cognettii | reverse complement strand
ACCTTTTCCTTTCCGCTTCTTTTAATTTGCCAATGACTCTTCGAGCCTTGTTCTTTGCCTTGTTATATGCTAACTTAAGCTTCAGCTATGTAAAGCAATAATAAAGTTAATCAGACCATGAATATTTACCTGCGTGTTGAAACAGCAGTCACCAAGCCCCAGAAGAAATGCACAGAAGATTGCGATGTGTTTGCTGAAGAGAAAACATTTGAGAGAATATTTAAGAATTTTATTTGCATGATTCATTGAGAAATAAATTAGAAGTCTGTGAAGTGATAAGCTAGATTACAACTTTTATGATCTAAGCAAACAAATTTTCGCCTTAACTACTAATTCAGATAACTAGCGAGAAGTTCTGTGGCGTTTCGTATCATTTAATGCCTTCGTAGCGTACGATAAATAAAAAAGACAATTTGACAAGAAATCCTTTTTATGAAGCATACACTGAAATTACACCAATCATCAGCATTACTGCATCTGGCACAATCATCAACATAAAAACTCAAATTTCCTTTATTCTCCTTCGACACTTCAAAGGAAAATTCGTCACTCGAATATTTGCGGAAACTTGACAATAACACCCTAAAATCAAACACAGAATGCAAAAAAATTAAAAGACAGCTCGTACTTAGGCACGAGGAATGGGAGGGCGTCGGTTTGTTCGATGGGTGACGCAGCGGGAAGGTTGAGAAACACGAGATAGAATGCCGTGATGTGAATCGAGAACCCGAGCAACATGACCGTGTCTCTGCCCGGCATTTTGACGCCGGACCGGTTACCAAGCACGCCCAACACCACGCCACCTGCAGGCAAACAGCACAGCAGCTAAGTGGAACCATACAAAGAAAAGATGATGATCCTTTCGATCACGCATGAGGAAGTTTTTCTGAGAAGTGCATTTAAACCATAAAAAAGAAGCATTCAAAATCAAAGCTAAATAAAAATCTAAATCGGCATATGGTCGTTGTTTTGACGATTGGCGGTCAAAAGTAAAAGAAATACTGGAGAAAAATATTATGTAAATATGACCAAAATAGATTGAATTACGATCAAGCATAACTATTACATTCATTTCTGAGTAACTTCGATCATATCAAATTAACATATTCCTCCATTCTTACAACATTATGATTAGTATATTCCTCCAAAACTGCTGACATAATTAAGGCCGAGCAATTCAGCGTACCGATGATCTCAGCGAGGCCGATGAAGACGCCGCAGAGACCGGTCAGCTGCTTGGCAGAGTCCCCGAAGCTGCCGGTCCTGCCGACCGACGTGCCGTACACCGCCGCCCAGAACGACTGCTCCAACCCTGCGCGGCGCACCAGATTATGGAACTGGTAATAAGAACTGGAAGCAGCGTGTGATGCTTTTTGCTCAGTTTGAAGCCAGGCCTGCAGCACACCAGACCACTCAACTATTAATAAGAACTGGAAGCGGCGCGCTTTTAGCTCAGACCGGTTTGAAGCTGGGCTTACCTCTATCTTGGTAGGAAACAAATGTCTCATAAGCTAATTATTCTCAGCGTTCGATATCAAGATGTTATTCATCAACAATTTTGCATTTAAGCTAATGCTTAGTGTAAATACCTGCTTATACAGTTTTTTGTTTTTTTGCAGATTGCCCTTGCTACGATTGCTTGCACACTGCACGGTTGTATTCTTGCGCACCCGTATTTATGTTTCGTTATTTGTGCTGTCCTCGTCTACACCACAACGAGGCACTGCGGTGTAGTAGTTAAGGAGTCGGACTTAGAGTCCAGGGGACCAGGGTTCAAGTCCCCGCGCCGCCAACTACGAAGCAAACAAATTTGTACGCATGCAATAGCAACTAATATCAAATATGTAAACGCTGGATGGACTAACCCGTGTAGGCAAATGACGTAGATAACAGCAGCATTTCTTTGGTGAACAATAATCGTATTGACGTTTCTGAAATAATTAACATCGATATTTACCGCAAGCGGCGTTCCAATTAGAACAAGACTAGTGATATAGTAAAAAAGTAAAGTAAACATGGGCATAAATCTGTAAGGATGATCAATATATTCAGTCTGAAGTACTTTAGCGAATAAAAGCCTGCATGTCTGAATAGAAGTCTGCGCTTTCAAAAGGTGCACAAGGAGTGGCAACTCACTAAAGGCTTGTAGTGGACCGTGTGCATTTGACTGAATACTGCAACAAGAAAATAAAAACGTTCCTCATGTCATGCAGCATAACTAAATTTTAGCATTACATTAATACTTAGGGCACGTTACCCAAAATTCAATGAATTTTACTTCATCTTTCAACTATACAATCAAATATTATGCATGTATGCATACAAAAATTGAGTCACTATATTTACAGCCAAATTAGCAAAAGAACCATTGAAACTAAAACACACCTGCCATATCTTAGACCAAACTCTGCATTATCGTCTAAAAATGTTTATCAATAAGAATGCCATCTATACAAAATTAGAAACGTATGCTTATTTTTTACTCAATGTATCAAATAATGTAGAATAGATGTACCGTCTTAGTTAATGTAAATAGATAAGTTTGGGTAATACACCTTTCCTCCGTGACTCGTTTGGTTGGCGGTTTGCGAATGGCAATGAACAATAGCGTTCCTAAGACGGCGAGGATCGTGAGTACGATAAACATCGGCTGCCTGATCGACGCTTCGATCTCTAAAATCTTCTGAAACTTGAAGTAGACGTAGATGTTTCCTATCAGTACACTGAAAACAGGTTTGGTATAACAGTCAACCTTTGATATTTCTCACCATATTCTTCAATATATGCAATCATGCTCATTATATTCATACTTCTCAAAATATTCCTCAACACTTCGACAATCATCAACAGAACAATACTAGTATATTAGGCTAGTTGCAGTGCAAGAAGGGTACATCTATCTATTGCATTTTGAAGGTTTACTAATTTTGAAGGTTTAAGCACAGCTAATTCGGCTCAAAAACTGAAAATAAAGTTTCGAATAAGCCAAACTGGCAGTTAGCCAGTTTGAAATAATACTGAACAAAAATTTGATTAAATATTATTATCTACCAAGAAACATAAACAATTGCGGATGAATAAGTTCAAACAAAACTTGTTCTAAAGTTCTATAAACTTCCAATAGGCTCCATACTCTAACATACGTAAAAATAGCCCAAACCTTGATTGAAACAGGGCCCAGAATATGGCGGTGTTGCGACCCATGGTGTTGAGTTCAGAGTTCACAGTGAGACAATTACCCTGTGCCGTCCAAAGGACTGCCGAACAGACATCAACAAACATATAATGCATATACAGGGTGTCTCATAATGATGTGGTCAACTTCTACCGCAAAATTTATAATAGCTACAGCAAAATGCAATACACCACCTTGTAGAGAATTCAATTTCAAATTAAATTAGTCCCGTTTACCATGCTTGCTGTAATCTAAGATTAGTTATTGAAAAAAAAACCGAGACTACCTCAAAAAGTCACAAAATTTACCACAAATGAGTCAATTAATAGTCGGTTTCACCACCACTTGCTGCTCGAACTTGTTGAAAACGTTCGGGCATGGAGCACAAGAGTCCTTGAAACAAATTCTGATCGAATTCCAACTCTGACAAAACGATATCCAAATTTTTTCTCAGAGCGTCTTTTGAGTAATGTCCTCGTCCTTCTTCCAAATGCATCAGACGTTCCACGCGATCTTTCACGATTTCACCAACATCTTTTTTAATTCGTTGTTTTTTCTTTAATTTGATTCGAAATTGAATTCTCTACAAGGTGGTGTATTGCATTTGCTGTAGCTATTATAAATTTCGCTGTAGGAGTTGGCCACATCTTTATGAGACACCCTGTATGCTGGTAAACATTTCATAAATAGTGCCACATGAATTAAAATTTGTTTGTGGATGATACCTCGCATCTGGTCAACCTTTGATATATTCTTTAATCCCTAGTCAAATATTTTAGCTAAAATGCACTTTACGAATTTGCGACTCTGTGACTTTGCGACTAAGACTTTGCGACTTTGCCAAAGATTCCACTCCAGCCTCTTCCTTGACACGCAGCGAGCCTACACGAGTCTGTCTGGCAAGGAGCAATTTTAAAGCCTCTTTCATAATTTTTCTTACCTATAATGAAGCAAAACGAATGAGGTATCAAAGCTTATCATTAACTAATCCAATTTTATACCAACTCATTAAAATATCTAACTCTGAAATTGAAATACCATTACTATGTACAATTCCATACCGGCATTTAAATTAAACTAAATTAAAGAATGACTAGAGACTAGCAATAGTGGCGTCTAAAAACTCAAACAAATTAATCGCTGCATGCCATTGTTAATCATATAAAAGGCCTACTGCAGAGGAATTCTATTTATAGATGCTCATTTTAGTTTAGAGTTAGTTAGCTCAGGGATAGTTTAGGATTAGTTTAGAGTTAGTTTAGGGTTAGGTCAGGGTTATTTCATGTTTTAGTTCGTGCGGCGACCAATTTGTTTGCACTAATAGACGCGAGTACTAGCAATATACCTACCGGCTGCTCCTAGTCCCACCAATGCTGAAGCAGCATACAAAGTTTCTGACAATGGTTTCACGAATGTCGCAATGAACAAACTAAAATAAAACAATTCATTTAAGCATTTGCATTTGAAACGAGATCAAGGCTTGAAAATGACTATTTTAGGTGTCTACAATGCTGGTAACAAGTTGTAATTAAGTACTATACTGTATATAACGATACAGCAGCCTATTATGACACCATTTAACAAATACTTTCTAAAGTTACTTTATTCAAGTTGAAGCGGATGAAGATCGCGGATAGAACATCTTTTAAATAAATCAGCTGAAGCATAATTCAATCATGAATTTCAAAGCTCTGTGGCCTACAACACTGATAATGTCATTTTTATGATATAACTGCAAATTAAAAAATTCAATACCACTTGATAGTAAAAATTTACATTCTTACTAATAAAATCACAGCATATGGTTTAATTTAATGCAATTTGATCTAAAAACGTGTTATGAAATTTTACGCGACAATAATCTTAGTAGTGTTGAAAGACTAGCTACCAGTATAAAATGGCTCCAATGAGCATGGACCACTTAGCGCCAAAGAATGCGACGACAGAAGGAGCGATCCAATTGCACACGGCCATTGAGCTGTAGATAATCGCGAGACTCGTGTAGCCCTTCCCATCGAATGTTGCATTTGGTTCATCCCTCGCACCATCCAGCACCAGGGTCTGCAAACAGTGAATACAGCAGCGAAACTCAATAACTGACATTACTCTGTTGCCAGTATTAGTAAAAAGTAGCTAAAAAAACCTGATCGCAGAATCGAGTGCATAGAGAACCTCTCACATTTCTTGCGTAATTTATATAATTGTTACTTTCTAAATTTTCTGCCCTACCTTACTGGCCTGTTCTTCGATGAGGATTCCATCAATGTCAAATATTAATACCGTTTTAGGGTTAGGTTTAGAAAGTTAGGGTTAGGGCCCCGTTATGATTACTAAGTTAGGGTTGGGGGGGATTAGGGTTAGGGTTATGGCGAGGATAGCGTTAGGTTTTAGCTAAGTATAACATTCGGTTTACATAGTCACCTCTTAAATTATAATATCTGGCGTTGTGTATGTACATATCGAAGAAGAACCCAATTATTAAACTTTAACATCCATTTATCCTCATCCAAGCCCATTGTACCCACCTCCACCATAGATCCAGTCTGGAAGGCCGTGAATAAGAACATGAAGGCGACGCCGAGTATAACGACATTGTAGAGCCGCCAATCCCTCCCGGACGCCGGAAGCGAGTAGTCCGGAGATTCATCCGGTGCCCCGTGGGACTCTCCGGGAATGAGCGCCCTCGACTCTTCTGCAGCCATCTTATGACATGATCGGGGGACAACGCCCACCGCAGTCCTAGGCGTTAGGCCTCGCAAAGTAAACAAAGGATTGTAAACAAAGCTAGCCAGCACTATAATTTTTATGTGCTCAGTATGACCAGATATAATTTTTTAAAGTGCAATTTCTGGATGAAATCGAAGGCCTATTGTGCCTCTTACATCCTTCAATATTATAATTAGGCCTCTTATCAACGACTGACTTCATATCAGTTATTGATATTCAATGTTTTTCACGTAAAATGTTTTTTACAAATAGATTTCGATCATTTTTTGGAGGCAGCATAATCCCAGGGGTTCTCAGCCTTGAATGTTACGAAGAAAGCTTAACGTTGCAAGCAAGGTTGGGTAACACCAGTCCTAGTCACCGCAGTCACGCATTCCTGGAGGAAAAAATTAATGTCCCTTAGGCCAATAAATTATGAGACACTTAGACATTATTTCCCATTATCAATGTTGGAACTAGGCCAATACAGCGGTCAAAAATTTTGGAACAATATTTGACACGTTAAATTCAAATAGGCGAGCCTAATGGATTCAATTTAATTCTCTTTGTCTTATAATTGAGTCGCGCGACGCCTATATCCCCACAGTCCCGTGCCTATGACTCAGCCAGTTAATCTCGGTGAAGCATCCAGCGAGGCAGGCGTGACGCTCGGCGGTCCGGGAAGATTAATAAGTCCTGCGATCAGCGAGGCTTGGACAGACGTGTCCTAAATCCACCACGGCCTAGGCCGTAGCAGCGAACCTGCTTTACGCACGCCTATATTGCAAAGATCGAAGAGCTGTTAACAAAATCGTATAGGCTAGGCATATTAATGAATTAATGACAGGTCACCAGGCCCAGGGGTGGGTCTAATGGGGGGGGGGGGGGCGAGGGGCATCATTTATCCGTACCCCCACCCAACCCCGGCCACTAATATTTTCTTAGGTCTGAACCCCAGGATTTAAAACCAAAATTCTTCATATCCCATTTTTAAAATGGTTATAATTTTTCTAAAAAATTAATATCCCACATGATTATAATCTGGGGATTACGTTTAGAATCAGCTCTCTATAAAATAACCAAAATATCCCTAAATCTAGCAGCGGTATCACTTGTTGACGCCAAATTAAAATATTAAGTTTTGATTAAATTTAAAAACCAATAAAACATAACAGTTTCATTGAGTTTTAATTTTCGTAAAGTTGTTTTATAGAACAAGAGGCGAGAAATCCGAATCTGAACTAGCGTAGGCCTACTAACAAAATTTCGTTGCCATTAGGCCCTACTATGTAAATGAATTTTAAAGTACAATGGAAAAAAAATTATTGCACAAAAACCGTTACGATTTAAAAAATTCTTACTGCAAATTCGATTTTCTTAGTCTCACACCCAATATTGTCGATTGTGGAATAGGCATGGGCTACGATACCTTTCTACACAACATGCCTCTTTCGTAGCATTATTGTAGCAGAAACTACATGAATGCCACATGCCATGTAGACTGTCGTTAAAGTGTAATTAGGCAGTGGCGGACATCCGGATTAAGCGCAGCTTACACGGTCCATTAATGTTCTGTTGATAACTAGTGTTCGAGCTTTGGTAAGACTAAACTGCTTAAGATAATAATTGTGATTTTATTGATACAACGCAATAAGAGTCTCGCGAGCCAGATCCGAGCGTCTCTAAAGTGGCCATGGTGAACAAAAGCACATGGTAGACACAGTGCAAAATGTGAAAGTAAGTTTGTTGATACAGCAAATGTACAATGTACAAATACACATAATATTATGTGTGTATTACAGAAAAGATAAGCCATCTCAAATGTAATGCTTATTATATTAATCGTAGTATATTTGAAAAAATACGCCTACTGTAAGACATGAAATTTTCGCCTGGATGTCATTTTGAAAAGGTTGCTGTAGGTACAGCCCTTTATCGCATTCTTGTATACCGTTATTAATTGTCGCAGTTGATTTGAATCGAGCTCCATTTCTTCCGTTTTCGCTCCCCGAAAATAATTATTTCATCCGCAGCCGAATCGTTTTCGCCGCGACGCGCGATGGCGTTGCCGAGGCGGCAAGCCGCAGTCAAATTGAAACTGTGATCCGCGCTATCTGATGCAGCGAGCACGAGCGGAAGAAGCGGACGTAACATCAAGACTCCCCGAGCGCCGAAATCACAATTTTCAAGCTAGGGCCCAGTGGCATACTTCTTCAAGCGTAGCTTCGAATAGCGGTGTAATTAAATTGCAATTAGGTAATTAGTCAAAGCCCAAGGGATCGTGAATTGCGGTCGTGACTGATTAGGCATAGCCGGAAGGCCCTAGCCACTCGTGCTTAGTGAGACGGTGCAGATAAACCCTGCGTTCTTGGATGCGAGAACGCGTGGGAAAATTCGAGCCGAGAGGCTAGATGATAGAATAGATAGATTTTGTTGTCCCGCACTTGTAGTAGCGGTTCTAATTAATAACGTTAGCGGACGATAAGTTTTCGAGCGTTGCCCGAATAATTATCTATTGAGCGCTACTTTTAAGCATTTAAACTTATTTTGAAGACCGATAGTCGGCATATTGTTTGAATCGTGATTTGTGACGGACAACATCGAATAGTATCAATAGAGCGATATATAGATCGACAGTAGATATACAATAGCCTAGTTGAAGTGCTGAGGACATCTGACTGCTGAGGACATTTCAACAACAAACAAATTTCATCTCTATCATTGGTGAGCGTTATAGAGGGCAACGGGTTTAGCGTTGGATGTGGTAATAAACTTTGTTGGATTACTAGTAATTTGGCTTAAAATATACGTGTAAGAAGCAATCATAGAATTTGTGAAAACCTGCTCTGCAAAAACTGTCGAATTGCAAGGAGCCAGCTATCGGTATGTATTATTTTCTTTATATGCGTTACCTTAATAGTCCTGATAATTAAGGCAATGCATGCTGTCAAAAATCACACTGGGGGGGGGGGGGGGTCCATTTGATTTTTGTGTTAAAAACTAACGAGTTGAGGGATCGATGGATCGAGATGAAACATTTTCCCAAACCTATTAATTTCAGTAGTTCAAGGAGACCTTAGCTCTTTCCACAATCCGAGTTCTGGGGACGATTCAATCTTTTTAACAAATTGAACATGTATGTCAAACTTAATAGGCCTACTTTATTCAAGTGGTGGCACTGGAGGGAGATGATCCCCACGCTCCCTCCCCAATTACTATTATTTTCTGTACATTGTGCACCAAGTAATAAGTTTTGAAATGAAAACAGTTATTTCCGGTTCAAATATATTCATATAGTAATGTTACAAAATGTAATGTAATATTTATGAATAACATACTCACGATTATTATATATTTGATTAATCATTAGGTCATATTTTGAATGTGCTGCCGTTTTTGATCAGTCGGCTTTATTTATACTTATCGTATTAGTTTCATGTCTTTGAGCTGACACACTGTAAATTTTATTGTTCTGGCAGTTTGATGACAAATGCTCAAACTTTCTTGTACGCGAAATTATGGTTACGATTGGCTAGTTCTTGTACAATTTTAAATCGTTGTCTTTTCCGCGTTTATTTTCTATGTCCTCCGTTCCGTGCGCCGGAAAATATTTGAATTTTCGTATTTCTCATGTCGTCATCGCATTATATTCGTAACACTATTTCATAATAATCCTCATGTCGTCATAACTTCATGTCTTCATGGCAGGGTGATGGGTATTGGTAGGGATATGGGTACAGCTCGGCGTTTCATATTAGGTTGCAAAATAACAAGATCTTGTCAATTTTGCAGGCGTAGCCTTGATCAAAGCAGGATATCCATATTGTGTCACAAATTAGGATGTCTATAGTGTCACGAAATCAGTGTGGTCCATTGTATACTGATATGCAGATGGCGTGTGGTCTTGAACGAGTTAGAATACACATATGAGAAGACATTGGGCTGCATGATCATTGCCTATTCAGGAATGTAGATTCAATTTGGACGTAGGCCTATATATGCGAATTTTTTCATTTGATATAAGTGAGTATTAAAGATTGAAACCTATACATCTGGTATATACTAATTCAGGATTGGAATCGCTGTAGAATTGAGGGGTGAACTTGAACCCTATACCAGTTCGTTTACAAATTACTTTGACATCTTTTGATATTGTATGGTTTATATATAATGTGGGTATTTAGGGACATTGTGAATGATCAGCTCTTTAACTACAAATTGATCCCAGTGATAGCTTACTAGATTGTGCAATTTGTGCTACAGTTTTCCAACAATATTGATTTTATAAACAATATACCTTCTTGGTTTGTTGTACAATCATTGATGATTCCACAATGAACCTTTATTATATATAACGATGGTTTTTAATTGTCAGCACAAACGCGGACTATTAAAAATTGTGTGCGCAGGTATTTTACGATTCAATGCTAACCAAATCATTCTCGGTGCAGTCAGACAGGCAACGTTAAACAACGACTGACGATGTTGCTTCTGTTGCGGGCGCTCCGCTATCGATGGCTAGATTTGAATACACGCGTCTGCATTGACTGAATAAATTAGGCCGACTACTGAATAAATTCAGCGCCGCTGCTGGTGGAATAAGCTGACGAAAGGTTTATAGAGTACATGGTTACTGGTTAGGGTCCTGAGCGCTGCGCCTATAAACAGCGTTGGCTCTCGCTTGTTCTTAGTGATTATTAGTACTACAGGGTGTCGTGAGAAACACTGGCCACTACTGGTTCGATGCTATCTTTACCGTGCCAGAGATTTTTGGATTCAAGTGTCAACTGACGCTGTAACACTGGTACCACAAGTAGTGTATATAACTAATACAAAACCTAGCCTATATACTCTAGCCCCCGCCATATACTGCTATCGTCTTTTTGTGCTGATGAAGAAACATTGAAGCAATCACCCTAAAGAAGCTCACGACTTCCTAATTGCTTCCTAATGACTTCCGAATGCCCCCCTGCAGACTGGAGTAAGCTACGATGAGTCTGCAGCCCAGAGCCCCCCGGGCGGGTCGTAATAGGCGACTTAAGTAGGAGAAACGGTTTCTTGCTTGTATTAGCCCCGAGGCACAGGATCTGACTGTAATTGTGTGTGTAATAGTCTTGACTACACACGGTCGTTAAACCCAACGCGAATGCTAATGATTTCCCACCACGACTGTTGCTTGTCGCCATTTAATGGAAACCTGAAAAAGCTGGAAATCCGCTCTTTATCCCCCTTTCATGCCGTGCTCCAGTGCAATCATCTTATTGCCTGCTCTTCGCTTGTTCTTGAAATAATCGTTTCACTCTGTAACATCGCGCCGCCGCGGGCGTCGGCATTACATTTCTCTGGCCTCCGATTTATTGCAGCCGACGGTATATAATATATGTGTACGCGACTGCATAATTCTGCGTGGCGTAGCGTACTGAGGGGTAGAGGAGAGCTAAAAGCCCCCATTGTTTAAAAACATGAGGGCTTAGCGAGGCGGCGGACATGCTAGCTTTAATACAAATTATTTATATAAATGTTATTGAAATTGTCGCGCTGTCATTAATGCAATTTTTTTTACATTTTTAAATCTGTGCTACATGCAAAACGGCTTTGCAAAGCCAAACTGAAAAATTTATAAACTGTGCTACTTGCTATGTACCGGTACGCCAGATGTAAGTTTTGCTATGCTTGACGTTGTGCTACAAATCTGTGCTATTTGTGCAAAACTGCATACGAGCATATTACCTTGCTAGCATGCAAAGACATTGTGCTCATGCACTTTTGCGCACTGGAACATTGTTCGTATGGGCACTTCAAGCTCGACATAAAAGCAAACACACTTTGTTCTTAGAGTCCTGTTCCCAATCTCTTCTCTTCAAAAACTTTTTACAATTTTTCTTGAAAATCACCCCCTCTCCCATACCGTCTGTTTTGAGGTGCAAGCTGCGCTGCTGATAATTTCCTTTGATTTGATTCTAACACTTTGTAATTTTGCTTTAAAGCCCCCGCCCCCACCTTCTCCCTCTCCCTCCCGATGTTTTGAGCGGCCCGCTGCGCCGCTGATAATTCCGTTGGATTCGCTGAACCTGCGGGCGCTATCAGCGCTGACACTCGATACGACTGAGCGCAGCGCTGCAGCGCTGCAGCGCTGGCTCGACTCGCTAGGGCGGCCGAAAGAGAGATGCAATCTATTGCTTCAACCTCGCCCGATTGTCCGTGTTAATGTCTATAACAACATAACGCGGCGTGTATGCACGGATCCGACCAAGACGTTCGCCCACCGTTTGCATACTAAACGTACGTGTATGCGAACGTGAGCGTTACGACGATTTCGAATCGCCGGGTAGAAATGAAAAGTGTTAAATATGTGAACGTCGTGGACGTTAAATGCAACTCATATTAGATGTAACTTTTTTTTATGAGGGTGTTTTGCTTTCTAAAAGTAACTGCAAACAATGAAAATTTTAAACACCCTCTGCAACCAAGGAACAAAGAATGGGCTTGAGGCCCAGTGCTACCCGGGCGAGTCGTAAAAGGCGTCTAAGGTAGGGGGAGCGGTTCTGTGGCGACCCTCTTACACAGAACCGGACTGTAATAGTCTTCGTTACTACACACGGTCCTTAAACTCACGCTCTCCCCCAAGAATTTTAAACAGTAAGCTATGTTCGGGTAAGCTCAATTTTATGAAACGTCGTGCAACTTACCCCCCTACCCACCTTGGAATCGCTTTTTCACGCCCTATGCTGCATAGGTCAACGATAATTCATGTTTTGTGGAGCGGTAATGTATGCAGTGTGTATTTTTATAATATGTTATATATTTTTGATATAGAGTATTTATGAAATATCATTCCCTTGAGCAGATGATAAAATTTTGCTTCGCATAGCTATTAAATTACATTGTTTATGCTGCACTTAATGTGCAGCATAAACAATGTAATTTAATAGTTATGCTTGACACTTTTCAGACGGTTTTGCATAAAAATGTCAAGGCCAAAGATTATATTTTATGCTTGGTTTCAATGCCATAATCTTAAGTGCGCAGTGTCGTTTTTGGGCCTATATATCAGAGGATCATTGATTAAAGTAGAATGCGTTGTAGACATACTTTCATTGTTCAAATTGCAATTATTTGAGTTAAATTAAAATAATAAAGCACATTACTCAAGCGGGAGTCGCTTTGCAAGCAATACTTGGTATTGCTGAGGGCGCACATACAGTGTACAACCGTTGATTGTATTGGTATATTTATCTTATATTTATGCCAGAGGGCCTTCGTTACCTGTATGGTGTAGGCCTACACAGACTTTGAGCGCAATCCGAAAAGTTAGCTTGCTGAAATGTATTGATGATGGTTAATAAATTAAGAGCCTTTTTCTAATCAAAAACCCTAATACGAACTTAATGTCTATCGGGAATCCAATATTTTAGCCTCTTTTAAGCCAATTAATAAACTCAATTCACGACTATTGTGGATCAAATGTGACGTAAATGATACGTATTAGCCTATATTACAGTTGCACAATAATGAGGCTACTTAGTGGACAGTAGTGTTGCTCTTTCAATAACATTTCATAGATTACTTATATAACTTGCTAAATTACAACTCTGGAAGTAGAACCTATATAGTATATAGCTAAGTACTATATAATCCCGGATGTACTGGCACATTTATTCACTGATTAACTGTGTTCACTGCCTTCTTCTGGTCGATGAAGCAGATAAACCTGTACAGTGTATAATAATGAAGTGCTCAAGTCAGCGCGTGACAGCGTCATCGGGGCTAAATTTCCTGCGCCAGTTCACCCGTTGCGGTGTTGTCCGGATTTCGGCAGGTCGCACACGGTCCAGGGGTCACGTGATTGATGAAGAGAAATGCCCTACACGACGTTTTGAGCCCTTCGTCCGAACGGGCATGACTGTGTGTCATGACTTTGTGTCATGACATTGACATCACGATATCGCGTCATGTCACCAGCGTCACGGAAGATAATTTTCGATATTGCTCCCACGACAGTACAGATACATTATATGGCTGAGGTTATTGTTGATTTTGGTGGAATGTAGTTTCGCATTTAACGCTAAAAAATAGTTAAACCGACTGGGTGGAGTGGCACTGAGCGTGAAACTGAAAGTATGGGCTGAGAAGCCTATTGCTTGCGCCTGTGACGAAAATTGGTGAAAATTGTACGGATTGTTCAAAGTTATCACCATTTGTGATAACCATCAACACCGTGTTGATGGTTGAGGCCAGTGTAGTTTAGCGAAGAATTACTTTTACTATCAGTTTTTATTGCATATTTTTGTCGTGGACGGTGTGCGCCACACATCTATCGTTAATAAATCTTATATCGCGCATTATGTTTAGTAAAACGCGCGCATTAAAGTTAAATTAAAACGAGAGTACACGTTTTGAGAGCGCCAGCTAGCGGACTCCATTGTCGTGGAATTCTGCAGCCCTTCTTCATACAGCGACAACCTATCCTTCCGCGCCTCTCAATTGTTTAGCTTCCCATCGTGAGTCACGATTCCCACGTATAAGGACGCCGCCGATGGCCGTTCAGGGAGCCCTGCGTGGATTTCTGGGTGGTCGGCGCTTCCAGGATGTTTAGATGGCGCCGAAGGGTCAATGAGTATCGGACCATCATAACCCGCCCCGTGTGCCGCTGGTATCTGAGAGCATGCGTGTCCAATAAAGCAATAAACAGGGTATCGGTTGACCGAACACCAACCAGCCTAAGCAGGACCCCAGGTGGCTGGCTGTTGGCTGGCCTGGGCTGCAGTGGGTTATGGCTGATGCTAATTGATAAGCCATAGCTGAGAAATTGAGATAGCACCGTGCATTATATTGCGTGGAAAAATCAGTTTATACTAATAATCTATTTACTGTATTCACACAAGTTGAGCATTCAGCATTGTATCTGTTTGAGAATAACGGATGTATTATGCTGTGACAAAGCTTTGAACCAGAACCATGGGTCTTTGAGGAGTCGGCCGCTTAATTTGATTTTTTTGCATTAAGTTTTATTAACTCGGTTGGAGCTGAGAGCACTTATAAGTTATGTACAAAGAACATTTATAAATGCTAAATAATTACGGCGTTGGCTTTGAAAAAATGAAGACAAATGTCAAATAATATGCAAGGTCGCCGTAAAATTTATTAGAAACTAGAGGGGCTTAGAAGCAGCGTGATGCAGTATATGCCGCAGCTGTAAACGGCAAATCATCCTGCTCCTATGATTTTGGTACTGGAAAGATAAAAACAACTGACATTTCGAAAAACTGCCTGATTAATAAGCAATGCAGAATGTCTTACATGAAGCCGAAACAGGTCAACAAATAATCGAACTGGCTGCGTCTAGGTTTCTTTCTGCACCAACCTCAACGCTCAGATTCAGTTCAGTTCCGTGTAGGGCAGTTTTGAAATTGCAACTGCTGACGCGCTAATGAGTAACGTGACAATGCACAGCGCGCGCTCCGCACTACGTGCAGTGGACAGACAGCAGTGTGTCGCTTCGCCACTTCCTCGCTGCATTTCCCGAGAGTCAGTATTGGAAATCCTGGCGCGATGTTCCGTCGAGAGTAATGGCTATCGATTGTGTCAGGGATCACAGGACGCTGGCGTGTCTGTGAAGGATTAAAGTTGAAGTCCGCTGAGACCGTCTAGCTGCTCCAGAAACTAATTGGTTTTTCAGAGAAATTCCATGAAGGTTTGATTTTCGTTCTGTTCTTTATAGATTTGTTTAATAGGCTTGCAACGTGGCCATGATTTAGCTTCCGCTCAAATGGCTAATACTGGAATTATTGTTGAATTCATTCTCACCATTCGAAGTTCAAGCCTTGGTTTGTTGAGTTCGAGATTTATTTCGAGTTCGAGCAGCATTCAGGCTTTGGAATCGAGTGAAGAGAGTGAAGCGTAGTGACAAAGCATATCTGGTTTACTTTCTTAATCTTCTATTGGCATGCCTTTTCAGGTAATCAATAGGTCTATTCAATAGGCCTATTGATTAATTTTAAACAGACGAATTTAGAATTACAAACAATGGGCCCATTGATAAATTTAAAGTTACAAACAATAGGCCCTGTTGTTTGCAACTTTAAATTAGTCTGTACGTCATGCTAACGTTATTTTACTTCTGATTGCTATTTAACAGTAATATAGTATTCCTTGAACTGATAATAAGTTATTGATAGCATCTTGCGCCGTAGGCTATCTTCTCCCTAACCGAAAGTCGTCGTATGGTCACATTTATTGTCGCCGTGAAGAGGTCATGAAGGAATTATCTGTGAGCCGCACTGCATCGTGGGAAATTTAGTATGCATAGCCTGGGATCACGCGTATATGCATTTTAGTGTGATACACTATTGGTTTTAGTAGTGTCGTAGCGGCGACAAAAATGATAGTATTGTCGTTCAGTCGAGTATCACTGTTGGTACTGCGTGGGTAGTGTGCACCATGTAGGCTATAACTTGGGCGTTATTGAATGGCTATCAATAAAGTAATTTTGTTCACAGTGTCCTTGATGTCATCGAACGAGCGCAACGGCAAACAACTTTCAATTCAATATCGGATTGACAATATAAGTGGAACCGTCGTTTAGAGCACACATTTGAACTAAATTAAAAGCTAGCCCGCGCGTACTAAGATTGGTTAAATAAAGTTTGAATTATCTAAAACAAAAAAAGTCAATGTTGGGTCCTGTATAATCTATGTATCTAGATGTCCGTAGTCAGATTGGTTAAATTAAAATTTGAATGAATTTACGCTAAATTATTCTTCGTTTGATTGTATATAATATATAATTCTTGTGTCTAGATTGCTGTTTTTTAGATTTAGTTTCTTGCTCATGTTTAATCTGACATTTGAACGTCGGAATAGTTTTGTTAGATCTCCAAGAATGTGTGAAAACAATTCTAGGTTTTATAAAAAGAAATTATATAAAATTTCGTTGATATTTATCATTAAGATAACATGGGCCTCTATGCTATAACTATGTCTATAACTATATCCAATGCTGATCTCTTTTAAAGCCCAGATGCAGCATTGTATTATCCAAAGAATATATGCATGCTTTCTTTTTGAAGGGAGTTGTTTAGGGACCGTGTGGGAGTAACGAAGACTATTAGAGTGTGTGAGAGGGCCGCCGCAGAATCGCTCCCCCCTCTTAAGTCGCCTTTTACGACTTGCCCGGGGAGCTCTGGGCTGCAGGTCTACTCTTTGTTCCCCGACCTGCAGGGGTTATGTAGCATGCATCTTTAATCAGGAACATTTTATAGAGGCCCTCGCATTGCCCGAGCAGCGAGCACAGATGAGAAGTTTATCATTGGGAAGACTGCTGAGGCCCCAGGGACCAATCTGTGACGGTCGTGTAGCGGCGCAGTGTCGGGCACGGCTCACCGCCGACCATTAGGATGATAAACCCGCCTGCATAATTCGGTCCGGAGATCCCATATCCAGACGACTCCGTGAGTGGTAACTTGAATTCCTCGTTGGACTCTTGAGAGTCGTTTCATCAACCAGTCGCCGGTACGACAATGCAATTCGGGAAAATGATTCAGCCTGGCCATAATTAATGCAAGGGTGGATGGGAGGGGAGGAATCTGATGCAAATGAAAGTAAACGAAGCAATGAAGTCGCTATATGGAGTAGTTAAGTGAGAAACGACGATCATATTTATATACTAAGTTTGATCATATTTGGTACTAAGTTACAGACGGAAAGTAGTGTATATTGTTTTGCATATGTTTAAACGTTCATTGTTTGTTTTATCTTTATAAGCATTATACTTGATTATATTTGTAATGTATGTACATTATATTTTATTATATTTAAAATGTTAATTTCTCTCTTTCTGCGTTAGCCTACTGAAAATGTGTAGTTCTGCATCGATGCAATTGAAAAAAATTAGGCAAGCGGATTTCGATTCCAGGCGAAAGAATGTAGGCCCTGACGAAGTTAACATGCGGCTGGTTTGAAATGTTTGGGCAGTGTGAAACTAACCAGAAGGGAATTAGCGTTTCTTTAATGAGTTTCGCTATATGAGACGCAGGTGCTGTAGATTCATCATGGTGTAAGGTGTTGATCATGGATCGCACAAGTGGGCCTGATGGAACTTGCGGCAGGTACCCTGTGGCACTGAACGAGGAGCTGATGGGGTCTGCGAGCGGCCTGTTGCACGCCACACGATCACTTATAATGTGCAGTAAAGTCATTGTTCTAGCTTCTACGCCAACGACTAGCCTATTGTGCCTTAATCTGCCCTGTGATTTTCTTCTAAAAGAAATTTTTATATTTTGAAAGGAAATATTTCATAGGAAACGAATGAGTGATTGGCTCTCGTGCATACCCTACCGGAGCGAGTAGAATCATTTATGCATTTATGGACCAACACAGTTCGAAGCAACTCCTGCCCACGCCTCAACAAGTATCAAAACTACATCCACGCAGCCACACCCAACAACTGCCCGGCATGCTTACACTACCCCCACGACACCCAGCACATATTCTCATGCCCCACCATTCCCACTCCCCTTGCATCCCTCGACCTCTTGGCAAACCCTCAAGAAGTCATCAAGTTTCTGGACGGCGGCCCTGGAAGAGCACTTCTTCTGTAAAGAAGAAGAGGAGCAACACAACAATAACAACACAGTTCGATCAAATATCGTGAAAATGCGTTAAGTGACACTAAATTACACGGTGCGCCTTATTTACTTGTTGGGGTAGCACATTGATTTTAAAAGGCCTAGTAATTGTGCATGTGCGAATGTAGGTTTATGTTCGTCAATTCTAGTTTCGCCCTCGTGGTAATTTATGATGAAATCTTATAATTGGCATATAGCAACATTTGCAGCATATTTCATGGCTTCTCTGTAATCAAGCTCGAGAGCACTCTTCAGCGAAGCACTTACGTCTTTCGTCGCAACGCGATACGGTTCAAAATTGTTGTTGATAAATTTGATTTGGGGCCCGAATAGGCATTAGATCCCACCGTATTATCGCGCGCCCGCTGTCACCGAGAGTGGGACTTATTGAATTTCACAGTTCCCCAGCGCATTTTCTGGATATTCTGTCTGCGAGTTTGTTATGCCGGTGTTGTCGCACATGATTATAAACAAGTCGCTGTGATATCGACAGGCGAAGACAGTTTGGCAGTGATAGCATACAATTATATTCCAAGTTTGTTTCCAGGGAACTACAGCGAGCGACTATTTCATAAATTCGAGAACGGTGTTATTATGCCGCACTCATGCAGTAATCAAACTTGATGTTATTTTGGTCTGACTTTTTAAAATTGTAAATTATGGCTCGAGGTAAAAGCATTAAACAATGGTTTATCGCTAATTTTAGGCGGATTTATATTGGATTTAGATACGTTGTCTAATGAAATTGGATACAAAACTAAATCCATACCAAAGTGATAGTTGGAAGTTTAAAAAAGGATATGTTGTTGATTTAATGTATTCGTTTTGATGCCTAAAGGATAAATAGAAATGAAAATCTAAATTTTGTTTGGTTTTCCATTTCTTTCCATGGCTGCAAGAGTGGCTCGGCGGGCCCCTAGGGCCGCACGGTGCCCGCGGGCAGCCAGTTAGCTCCGTTCTCGTATGCAGTGTTGCCTGGCGTGCCTATCCATCGTGGCACGGATTAAGTTTCGTTTGGATTACTGAGCTGCTGGCAGCAGCAGGCCTCATAATAATTATTCTCGGACAGAGTGCAGGGGTGTGATTTGGATGCACTGCCGCGTTGAAGTGAGTGGAAGGGAACGCGTGTTCTTATTTATCCTGTTGATGCCGCGGGCAAGTTTGGTGTAGGGGGGTGTGCGTGAGTCCAGTATTATTAACAGTCGTTACAACTTTTCAGGAAATAAAGCCACTGCATTAAATTATTGCCCTAAAACTGATATTCACAGCGCTTTAATTTGATTCATCGCACGCTTTCTTCAAAGAAAATTTCTTTATTCACCAAACGGTAGAAATGCAAAATACACAAAAAATTAACAAAATAAATAAATGCAACGAAGGCCTAAATTGTCAGTCTATGCAGGCAAGAATGTCAATGATATAAATGCGGTTTTGTTTATTTTGACAGAATCGGTTTGAATATAATTTGCATTAACTTAAATCGTATGCGTATAATGGACGTTTTTTCATTATTTTGCTATGGACTTTGTTTTTATCGATATTTTTCCTCGCATTAAAAAAAATCAACCTATTTGTTCTTTTTCTTAATCAATATCTCTGCTTAGCCTGATAGGAGGTTGTTGTTTTCAATAGAACCACGAATCGGTGAAGATTTATGTAAATGTGTATGGATGCGAGTGAGGATGGAGAACGCTGCGTGGAACTAACTTCATTATCTAGAGATCTGACAGTTTGATATATTTACAAGCGGCGTTCTGCTTTGCGTTGGCTTTTCAAATTTCCGATGCTGAAATAGAACAGATAATGCTACAACCGTTGCAGCGGCTCATTGATGTGTCGCCCCTGACTGAACAGCTGAAGCGATGTTACTCTGATTTGTCAGTACATAGGTCTATCACATAACAGCTTGACTCGATAATGCATAATGAATCTCCTATTTGAAGAATCGAAGCATTAGGCTACTGGTCTAATTACCATAATGTTAGTATACCGTATGTACTGTATACTAACCCCGTACCTTTGTCATTACCGCTGGATGCTAGCGAGTGCAGGGCTGGATCTTTCCTTGGTAGCTCGGTGCCAATCCACAATGTAGGTGCCCCCCTCAATATTGGTCTAAAATTGGTCTATTTCAACGCGCGAAGTATACGTAATAAATTAACTGATTTGCACGACTTAATGTATAGCCAACTTATTCAC
>JAQIWG010002335.1:0-20709 GCA_034695025.1 Chamaedrilus cognettii | reverse complement strand
ACTGTCCTTAACGACACTGCTTGCTTCGTTTTGAAGGCTTCCTTCGTTTTCGCCGAAAGGTGTAACTTCACCATTAGTCTGTCGTCCGAATGCGGAAATATGCTCTGACGTCTTTCTTTCTCATCAGCATTTCAGCATTCTCAGCAAAGACACTGGTGGAAATTTGGCCGACTTGCATTGCCTCAACAATACTGGTTGTGGAGCGACGAGTGTCGGATGATGGTGGAAGAGAAAAGCAAACTACACAATATATGGCAGAAGTCGAAAGAAGGAGCGGATAAAGGGAAAGCTGAGGAAGATAAATGGCTAAAAACAATCCTCGGAGAGTCATTGGCAAATTAAAAAAGTCGAAAGGAAAAGATGGGGGGAAGCCCTGGATAAAGAGGATGAGAAGAGAAAAGTCTTTAGGATGGCAAGAAAGATGATAGATAAAAATAAGGATGTCACTGATGGAGGTTAACGAAGGAAAAATTGCTGTGGACGAGCAGAAGGGAAGGAAGTTACACAAACAGGAAAATCCCCCCGAGCTATCGAACAGACCATATTTCAATCAAACAACCAATACACGAACCACATAGATTGAAATCAATGAACAACATATAAAATCAATACACACAGCCGCAGTGCAGAAACACTTGGCAAAGAGGCAACCCAACAAAATCTTAAATCAACAAGCACCAACAATGAACAAAACAGAAAAAAACGTGCCCCGAAAAATAAGGCGCACACTGGCACAAATACGAACTGGAAAATCACGCCTTCCTCGAACATATAAATACAAATTGAATCCAATAAACTTCCCATCGTCACTGTCCTCTATGCAAAAAAACGCGAACATGACACCACCCATCTTTTCAACTGCATCAAAATCACAACACAACTCAACCCACCAGATTTGTGGAATGATCCTGAGAGGGCGGCGGCCCTGCTGGAAACATGGGCGAGGAGGCTGGCCGTTTCCCAAGACGATGGGGAGTGGGACTTCGGGCCCGACGTCGCGGACCTGGAGGTGGTCGAGAACAACAACAAAGAGAAAAGGAAGGTGTGGAGGGCTTCTATGATAAGCTGTTGAATGAGGAATTTGAATGGAACAAGGACTGCTTTACAGCATAGAGACAGTGTTAATGGGCCGATGGAACAGATAACATCTGGCGAAGTGAGAGCAGCCTTGGGCCCGATGAAGTGCAACAAGGCGGAAGTCACTTGTCTCAGAAATGCAGAAGGCTGCAGGGGAGAAAGGAATACAGTGAATGATTGATCTATGTAATGCAGTTGTGAGGGATAGGAAGATACCGGAGGGAAGGGAAAATACCGGACTAGAAGTTGGATGGTGAGTATATATGAAGGAAAGGGAGATGCATTGGACTGGATCGTTTAGAGGGATAAAGTTGCTCGAGCATGCAATGAAGATGCTGGAGCGAATTATAGAAGAAAGAATTAGGAGGAGGTGAACATTGATGATATGCAATTTGGCTTTAGACCAGGGAAAAGCACAACAGGTGCAATTTTCATAGCGCGGCAGTTGCAAGAGAAATACTTAGCAAAGAAAAAGGAATTGTGGATGGCATTTGTGGATCTAGAGAAGGTTTTTGATAGAGTCCTACGTGAAGTGATTTGGCGAGCATTAAGGGTACGGAACTCGGTGTGGAAGAGTATATTATATCAGTCATAAGGGCTATGTATGAAGAAGCACAGACGTCAGTTAAAGTCAAAGGGGGTGAGAGCAAACTGTTTGAGGTGAAGGTTGGAGTACACCAGGGCTCCATGCTTAGCCCACTGCTATTTATAATTGTTCTGGAAGCAATTTCCAAGAAATTTTGGAAAGGCCTACCATATGAGCTACTATATGAAGCTTTTGTTTGACACAAAGTCAGACATAACATAAACAGTAACAGAAAGAAAGTAGCAAGAAAGTGACAGCAACCAATAGTAACTTGTACTACAAATTAGTATAAATGTGCAATAATAACATTTTGATTTACGAACAGGTATAATTTAAATAGAAAGTCTTTCAGAGAAAGCAGACCAAGCTCTGTTGACTCGAGCGATACGAGTGGATTCATAAGATATGTTATATTTATAACACAGGGATAATAAATCATCCCTTCTCAATATTTTAAATAAGACATTAGTGTGAGAGTCACAGTTAATGTTTAAATTAAACAAAAATTTTTGACATATCACGTCAATCTGATATTGCAGTGGCAAGAAGCCAGTATAGAATTGGCATTTTTCAATAAAATGTTAATCAAAGTTGAGAATATCTTAGAGAATATTGTATTGTAGACATAGACAAGGTTGGATATTTGAGCTTTGTGAAGCTTTATTGCTTCAAGGCCGTATAACAATATTGGGTAACATTTTCCAAAGATTAATGATAGGGTAATCGTCGGGGATGATGTACCGATCTTTCCTAGAAGGCTATTCAACGATCTGAAGAACTTAGCCTTAGATCGGTGGAAGTCAAATTGTAGCTTTTTCCCGCTACAAGGACAATGCCAAAGTATTGAATGGTGTTTACCCAGGGTACAGCCGTGTCATCAATTTTCAATTTGGTTAGTAGCTCTTTCGCATTCTTTTCAATTCTGATGCAGCAGAACTTCTTAACATTTTAAATTAGGTCTAGACGCTGAAATTCGTGTCAGCATACACTGTATATCAAGCATCTTTTGTAAATCAGGTAGCAATATTGACATTAATAAGAGGTCGTCGGCATACACGAGAGCATTGTAGCACATAACTTTGACGTGACAGACAAGTTTTGAGTTATGCAATTTCTGTAGTAGATTGTCTGTTTAAACCGAGAATAGGTAGGGGCTCAAGATACTCCCTTGCCTGAATGTTTATGAGGCCCATTGGATATTTCCTTGCCATTAGATTGTTAAATAAGGTATACTTATTTAATTTATCAGAAGCCTTTGATATGTCAATGCAGCATACGTTTACGGTCATCTCTGTCGTTGAAGTATTCAAGAGTTTTTAAAAGTGAGTAATGGGCATGATAACAGCCCACTTTTTCTTGAAGCCGAATTGAATTTGGGAAGACTTTAAGTATTTTCTAAATTGTTGTAGGCCGACTATATGACTATGCCGACGATTTAGTGACAGCAGAGGAGTCGGAAGAACTGCGGATGGAGAGAGTAAAGATATGGAAAGAAAGTTTGGAGACGAAGGGACTTTGGGTAAACTTTAAAAAAACTAAGCTGATGAGGTGTAAAGAAAATTCTGGACAAATCGGTAGCTCAGGAAAATATCCATGTGGAGCATGCAGAGAAGGAGTGGGTTTAAACGCAATCAAATGTTGCAAATGCAGGAAGTAGATTCACAAAAAGTGTAGCAAATCAAAGGTAGATTGAAGGAAGATCAACTTTTCCAGTGCTCGGTATGTATCAAGTGTGTAGATAACAGTGTTAAGAAAGAGGAGGAGAAGGTCGTGGTGCTTGAGAAGGGGTGCAGCATGGAGCGTGTGAGTAGTTTCTGTTACCTGGGAGATATGACTGGATGCGGACGAGGAGCAGAGGAGGCAGCAAGGGCTAGGTGAGAAGTGCCTGGGCAAACTGGAACAAACTGGGACCTATCTTGACAGCAAGGGGTGTCTCATTGAAACTGAAAGGGAAATTCTACAAAAAAAGTCTGTGCAAAGTACATTGGTATATGGAAGTGAGACATGGCTAGTGAAGGTGGAGGATCTTCAGAGATTAGGGAGGACAGAGAGAATGATGGTGAGATGGATGTGTGGCGTGTCATTGAAGGACAAGTGTTGAAGCAAAGATTTGAGAAAACGGTGAGGTGTCGTATGTATAACGGACATGGTGAAGAAAGGGAGACTGAGGTGGTTTGGACATGTGGATCCCATGAATGAGGAACTTGGGTATCCACATGTCAATATATTAAGGTGGAAGGGATCGTTGGAAAAGGGAGGGAAAGAAAACATGGAAGGAGGCGGTAGAGAGCGATATGAAGGAGCGAAGCATGAGTAGAGAGATGGAAAATAATCGAGAGTTGTGGGGAGTCTCATCGTGGGAAACGTCCAACTTGTACAAGCGCGGAAGAGTGGACGTAAAACGTAAATGATGATGATGATGATGAAGAACGACTCTCGCTCTGGAAACCGACGCATCTTGTCAAAGTCCATGGGACCTCTCTCAATGCATTCATGTCGCCAGCGAATTTCTTCGACAAGCCATAATCGTGACTGACATGGCAAGTTCACCAAAGATTCAAGCTCTTGGTTCATGCTTGCGACTGAAAGCAAACACCTATAGATGTAGTAGTTCTGAACTGGTTGAGCATCGCTCAGGACTTCGTCGACTTCTTTTATGAGCTATCAGGACTCCTAAGCGCCGAGAGCGCAGACGCAAATGCTGCTGAGAAGCGACACTTCTACCGGATGGCCATCATGGCTCATGCCGCTGGAGTGCTGGCCTTCAGTTACGTCATGCCCAGCTAAACGACAAGTGTGCAGAACATATACAACAGTATCATAATCTAAAATGACAGCGGGAAGTTCAATCAATCAATCAAATTTGCTTATTCTGTCGTTGTGCATGGTAAATCATATTTCACTTCAATCAGGACATATACAAGACAAAAGAAAAGGAGTGAAAGGTTTACAAAAACACTAATATTCATCCCTCATTGCGCGGCAACAGACATCAAGTATACAATATTGTGGCAGTAACATAAGCATTGCAATAAACAGAAAAATACCCAAAAAACCAATTTAAATAAATGATGATTATTAAAGTAGACATTGTAATAGTGTGTAAACGGAGATATCTTGGTAGAGTTTAGACAGCATTTAAGTACTATTCAAATAAATCATTTCCTATTTGCATATCATGTATGTATGTATGTATGTATATTGCACTTTTAACGCACCAAAAATATGTCATGCAACGGAGATGGAAAAACATCATTTGCTTGAATCGTAGGTGCGGGAGAAGTGCAGCAGACTACATGCAGAAAATGGATTTAAAAAAATGAGTTTTAATCAATGTTTTAGTTAAATGTTTTAAACCAATGTGTGTACCAATGTGTAAACCAATGTTTTAGTTAAATGCATCATACTTTAAAATTAGCACTTCAATGAGGTCTTCTTGCGAAAGGTAATGTTTAGAAGACGCCAACGTTGGCACCCAAACAGTGTTGGGTGACAGCCTGTTCCAGATTTTGGTCGCAGGGTAACGAAATGAGTATAAGCTAGTATTACAAAGCGGCTTACAGGCTGTAAGTTTCAAGCCATGTCCTCTGTTGCTGGGTCCGCAGTTAGACTTGAATGTAAAAATATTTGCTGTATCAATGTCTACCAAATCATGCAATATTTTATAGCAAAGTATCATATTTTACTTTTACTTTTAATGACTCTACTTAATTCAAGCGGCTTGAGATTGGCATTGATAAGGCCTCTCTTTGTAAGAGTGTTCTCTAAACTCCAGCAATCTTTTGATGAATTACTGTGAATTTTTTCAAGCTTTATTTTATCCTCGTTAGTATATGGAAACCAGACTGGTGAACAGTAGGAAAGAATAGGTAGAACATACACCTAAAAAACTATGATTAGTGTATCAGGATCAGATGATAGAATTCTTTTTCTTAAAACAAATAACCTCTGTCTAGCTTTGCTACATACAGAATCAATGTGAGTAGAAAACTTGACATCAGACTGAAATGTAATACCTACATCCAGAGTTTGTACCGCACACGGGAGGATGCAATCATTCAGTTTCAAGTTATCACCAGGTTCTAGAACAAGAGAATTACTAAACAGCATGAGATTAAGTATAAGATTATTAACAGCATAAGATGTTCTTCCATTAATCTTCATCTTCTTCTTCGACTTTTTTTTTGTTGAGATTTATCAATTGAAAAAGGTAGTTGCCAAAACGCAGCCCACTCGTTAATTTTATTGAGAGCTTCAGAAACGACATCTAAATCTTCTGTATTATTAATTTTTTTGTAACATTTAAGGTGATCTGCAAATATTTTTGATGTTACTGACGGCAGAAGTTTATCAGGAATATCGTTGATATAAATAGCGAAAAGTATTGGCCCCAATACACTAACCTGCCATTGATAACGGTTCGAGAATCAGACAAGTGCCCAGCAAGTTAATCCCTGTGGCGACGGAGATCGTTGGAAACGGAAGGCTATAATTTGATCTTGCAGCTTGGCATACGGTTTGATGAAGAAAAGCTGAGACAGTAGAGGTCCGGGGCGTAGGCCTACCTTCTGAAGCTCCTGTTGCTAGCTATGCAGCGTGGCATGCTCGTCCTCCCACAGCGCCTGTTCTGATTTAGCAAAGTCACCACTTGACATGCGCATTCGCTTCCCGGCTCCAATCGAGCGAGTCGGACTTCTTATCCGTTTAAGGTGTGAGAACAGGTTACGTACAGTGTTGTGCCTATGTTTAGGCCTAAATAGAAAGATTTTTGACAAAAAAAAAATTAATAAATGAACTAATAACTCACCTAACGCATTACGCGTTAGGTGAGTTTCGGCGTTGGAGAGCTTCTTTGGTGTGCGAGAGCGTCTGAATAATACTGATCTAAAAACTGTTTTACATGCCAAAATGTTTCCTGGATCCTAAGGGGGATTTGACAAAATAGCGATTTATTTGGTTTTGATCTTTGATACTTTAACTTTTAATCGCCGAATACGTCTAGCCTGATATATCCTTCTAATAAAACCAGCAATAAAATAAGTTTCAAAATGCATTTGGTTCGCCGTAACTCAGTGGATTCGCCTAATCGAATATCTAGTTTGCAAAGGCTTGCGTAAACTGTTAGATCTTTTATGGCTTGCGTCGCTAGACGTACGCCGTACTGTTTCACCCCAGTACCTTTTTTTTACGGATTTTTGGCGCCTCCCCGAAGAGTCAGTTCAAGATCTATAACACTAGAAGAAAGAGAAAAGCATTTTTGACATTGGCGAGTGTTTTAAGGGGGCCTCCGGAGGCATTTTGTGCACGTTTTCATGAATTGCGATAACTTTTTTATTGTTCGATCAATTTGCACAATTTTTCGACCACTGTGTGACATTTACTCGGGGCTAAAAAGCTCCTTATTTAGAAAAAATATTGATATCCTTGATGGGCGAGGGTTTTTTTAAAAATAAAAGTTGAGCTAACTAAACCTTACCCCACAATAATTCAGCCAGCCACCACTGAACGGATATGGACCACTTTTTCAGGAAACTTGTGTCCTATTTTTGGGGTTTGCTTGTTTGTTCAAAAGAATACGAAATCGGTGCGCCCGGGCGCCTCTCCCCCAGATTTGGAAAAATTTGAAATTTTTTATTTCGTCGTGAATAACAGGTTTGAGCGCTACAATACTGGAATGAGTGGAAAAACTTTTTCAACGTCGACAAAATCGATCCCAGCCACAAACAAATTTCTAAATATTAAGGGAGTCTGCTTGGGGCCATTTGATGTACTTTTACTTGAATCGTGCTGACTTTTTTCCTATGAGTCCGATTTCCACGATATTTGACCACCGTATGACATTTACTCGGAGCTAATAAGCGCCCTATATATGTTTTAATAAAATATTGATATATAAGATGGGCGAACTGGTTTTCTAAAAATTGGGGGACTATAATTATTGCGCCAAAATAACTACATTAGCCACATTCGCCACCACTGAACGGATTTGGACCCTTTTCAGGGAACTTGCGCTCTCTGTCAGGATTATGCAGGTTTGCCTATTTTGAAATAAAAATGGACGGTGCACCCGGAAACTTCCCCCCAGATTTAAAAAAAAGGCGAAATAATTTTTGACGTCATTGTGGATAACAAGATTGATAGCTACGATACTGGAATGAGGGGTGAAACATTTTTTAAGTCAACGAAAGCCATCCCAGCTGAATAGAAAAAAATATATATTAAGGGAGCCTCTGAGAGGCCATTTGGTGCACATTTACCTGAATTGTGATAACTTTATTACTCTCAGTCCGATTGTATGATTTTGACCACTGTACTGGCATTTACTCAGGGCTAAAAAACACAAGATCTATTTTTATATTTAAATATTTAAAAAACTTTTTTATAACTAAATATTAATATATAAGATGGGCGAATGGTTTTCATAAAAGATGAGGAGACTCAAACCATGGCACGGCAATAACTTAGCCACCATTCCACAGATTTGAACCAGTTTTTTCAGGAGCCTTGCGCCTTTATATCCGGATCATTTTCCGGATTTCTTATCCGGTTTGCTTGTATTTTGAAAAAAATGGATGGTCATCTGAGATGTTTTTTTAAAGTATAATTTTTACGTCATCGTGGATTACAGGCTTGAGCGCTAAAATACTGGAATGAGGAGGAAAATATTTTTACGTCCACCAAAGTGTTGCAGGCTTAAAAAATTATTTTTAAATATTAAGTGGGCCTGGTGGAGACCTATCATGCACTTCAGCATTAATCTCGATAACTTTTTAACTCTGTCCAATTATAACATTGTAAAATTATTGCGTGGCACTTACTTGGGGGGTAAATAACTAACCTCCTTTTTATCGTGTAATCTGTTATGTCCTTGTTTTCACACAGGTTTACCTGTATTTACCCGCCCTGATCAGGACTGCTGGAGCTGGGTTTTTACGGCCGGATGCCCGTCCTGACGCCAACTAAATAAATAATTATCTGGCACGGGATTAGCGGCTAGCGACCCTTGTGTATTCAACATCCTTGCTGAAGGGCCTGTAACGCATGGTTTTATAATTGCCAGCGCGAGGACTTGAACCCTGGTGTTCTGGACTCGAAGTCCGACGCCTTAACCACTACACCACAGCGCGTGGCTGTGGTTGGGTTGGGGGTAAATAACGCCCTATATATATATTTAAACAAAAGATTCACAGGTAAGAGGGGAGAACGGCTTTAAAAAGATTTGGAGTGAAAAACATATCTTAAACCATTGCGTCACAATTACTCTGCCACCATTGAACGGATTTTTACCATTTTTTTTAGACAACATCCAGATGGAACAGATTTTCATAAATTTTATAAAAAGGATTTTTTCCCCGGGAGCCCCGCTCCCAGATTTTTGAAAAGTTGATTTGAGTGTCTTCATGGATGACCTTTAGCGCCACAAAACTCAAATGAGGGGAAAATATTTTGCACACTGGTCATTGGTGAATGTGTTTGCAGCCAATAAATTTATTTCCGAACAGTAATGGAGCCTGTGGGTGATTCGAGAAATTTTTTTTACTAACTATCTGATTTGCACAATTTTTGACCAGTGTGTGACATTGACTCGGGGCGAAAAAAAGTCCTATCTATGTTTTAACAAAATGTTAATGTATGATGGGTTTTTATAAACATTAGGGGAGACTAAAAGTATTAAATAAAAATAAATCAGCCACCACTGAACGAATTTTTACATTTTTTCAGGCAACTTGCGCCCTATATCCGGAACATATACTTTCACTCGAATTTTGATAAAATATTGATAGTATCCCCCGGAGCTCCCTCACGATTTTGAAAAATGCTAAATTTTTACATCATTGTGGATAGCAGCCTTGAGCGCCACAATACTGAAATGAAGGGGAAAACATTTTTCACGAGACAATACTGTTTCCAGTCGAATAATTTTTTGGGGGCATTTACTCGCCGTTAAAAAGTGCCATATGTATGTTGTAACAAAATGATGATCGATAAGATGGGCGAACTGTTCTTAAAGCATTTTTTCTCAAAACCAATTTTAAATCATTGTGCCACAATAACTCCTGCAGCACTTAACGTATTTTGACCAGTTCTACCAGAAACATGCATTCTCGATCCAGATTATATAGAATAGCTTGGATTTTTCTTCAAATGCATGGAGCTCCTGGAAGCCCCCTACCAGATTTTGTTTATAGCGCAATATTTATTTAAATCTTGCTTGCTTTCAATATTTCACAGGCAGTTGACTCGACTTCTCTGCATGACTCTGCGCACGCCGTCTTTTGCACGGTTTCCATGTGAGCCCTCTAGTTAAAAATTAGATCGCCTATAAAAGCGCCATTGAACAACTTTGACACTTTCAGTCAGAATTGAAAAGGAATGAGGAATAAAATGTAGCGTTTGAGAAAGTCAACGGTTTGTAGCGTACAAATTTCTATCATGTTAAATTCAGAGTATCTAAAAAACAGCGTATAACTCGTTGTTTCCATTCATTTTTATTGACATCGCGATATCAAAACACCGACCAAACAGCTATTAGCGATGTTACGTTGCCAATATGCCATCTTCTTCAAATTGGTTAAATCACAATTTGAGTTGTATGGTAACTTAAGATCTTAATACCTCATTAGTTTTTCTGCATTATAGTGAAGATAAATGAAGAAAAAAGCTTCAATAGAGCCATCTTTCTAATGCATTTTAACTAATGTCCGATTAGGGATTATATCTTGTACACCTCAAAAACACCCTTTTTCACAAACCTTGTATTCCTGAAACTACAAAAGCAAATCGCTAGATATGCCTTCTAGTGATGTGTGGTCTAGTGGTATCATCACTGGACTGTCGTGCTAGAGGTCCGGGGTTTAATCCCTGCTCTAGCTCTACAGAGTATTCGATTTCTTGGCTTGTCGAAGTCTTAGAACCAGAGCGGGACTATAAACGGGTCTGCTGTAATTGGCTGCCAGCGGCGATCCGTGGGTGGAAATCCCCTTTTAGGCATCGCTCTCAAACAAATACACTGACAAGATTCACATGCGAGGCGTGTACCATCTATGTTATCAGCGCGTCTATAAATAAACAGAACAAGCCTTCTAGTGATGACCCATGGACGCTCTTCCTTCAGTGACCGGGGGCCCTGAGCTACAACAATGGAGGTGGGATTGGGCTGGCCAGGCTGCGTCAATGGTGCAGCCGTAGGTACCCTCATGTGCCAATGGCCTCGAATGACACGCGGGGCGTAGAGAGGCGGGTGGTCACTGAAGGAAGGCTTGTGCTACTTTTTGTCATTTTTATGCTTGTCAAATGACACGAGGAGGAGGCTGGAGTGCATGCTTTGCTACACACCTTCGTTTTCTAAAAAATTTCAGTCACTAGGAGGCGCAAAATGAGTATTTTTAAAGATACCATGAAAAACCACGAAGTTAGTATTAAAATGAATAATGCTCAAGCCAGCGTCGTACACATACCGTGCACTCGAGGTTGTGAAACACACACAACGCAGGGCCACAAAACTCGCGTTTTGTGGCCGCATTTCCCGCTTACGCAGCGCATTGTAGGCCATTTGCAGACATGGTTACAGGACACCCGCCATGGATATGGGATATCCGCCCTCCACTTTATCCTATCCTACAGCAGTTGTTATACTGCTTTTGAAGTTATTTTCTTGACATTGATCCTACAAATAATTTTAATAAAAAAATGGCTGTTTAAACAATTGTTGCTTTTTAAATTTAATAATCAAGAAAATCAATTTAGTTAACAAATTTTGAATTTGTGGTTGTATACATGAACATACATGTTATGAAAATGAAGCAACATATGAAAACATGTTTCATAGCAAAACATGAAAAACATATGCCTTATTGAATCATGCAATCGCTGATCGAATTTATGTAAGCGGTTAAAAAACAAATCAATAAAAGCAAATTAAAATAGGTATCTAGTTTTTCGCAATAAATTAAACTCACTTTTGAGAAAGACAGAATTTTTTTTTGATTAGAATTAATTGAATTTTTTTGCAGGGTATTTGGGTAAAACCTGAAAATTGCTTAATATTATTCTTAACAAAAATAAAACATCTTGTTCGGTTGACAAATTTATAAATGATGATGGTAATTCCATCACTGATCCTGAAGATATAGTAAAATATTTTATTTATTTTTTTATGAACGTTGGTGACAGACTTGCGAGTGATATTTCAGCTGCGTCAAGTAATTTTAAATTGTATCTCAAAGGCTCTTTTGTTGACTTATTTTCTTACTAACCCTGATGAAATGATTAAAGTTGTACATGGATTTGATAATAAACATAGCTATGGTGTAGATTTAATATCTGTCAGTATTATGAAAGCGTGCATTTACCCGATCGCAGATGTTCTATCTTGTGTTATAAATTGTTCATTCTCCATTGGCTGTTTTCCTGATGATCTAAAAACAGCTAAGGTTTGTCCTGTCTGTACGGGTGGTTCTAAGAGTCTTTTTTAAAATTGTAGGCCAATCTCCAGACTGCCAAGTTTCTCAAAAGTTTTTGAAAAGATCGTATACTTGAGTCCTATATCTAATAAAAAAAAAAATCTTATCAACAAGCAATTTGGATTTCGACATCTGCACTCGACATACATGGCTATATTAGATACCGTATATTAGATAAAGTCAGCGAATCTATTGATAAACATGAGGTTTCCATTGGTGTGTTTATCGTTTTATCTAAAGCGTTCGACACCCTGAATCATTAAATATTGTTAAGTAAACTTGAATACTACGGTATTCGTGGAGTGCCTTTGAAATGATTTTAAACCATTCTGACGACCTAACAAATCGAAAGCAAATTGTTTTTTGTCAATAATACAGCCTCACAAATGCTACCTATAACTTGTGGAGTACCTCAGGGTTCAGTACTGGGGCCGTTACTATTTATTGTGTATGTGAATGACATCGTGAACGGCTCAAATTTGCTACATTTTATTTTGTTTGCAAATGATACAAATTTGTTTTACTCAAGTAGTAACTAGAAAAATTCTATAAATACGATTTATGTAGAATTATCTAAGCTATCTGAATGGTTTTATGCCAATAGACTTTTCTTTAATGTAACAAAAACTAACTATATACAGTTTATCACACGTTGCAAATGTTTATCTGACACTAATTTTGTAATCAGTATCAATGAAAGTGTGATTGAACGTGCTGTTTCAACTAAATTTCTGGGTATATAAAGCAAGACCACAATTTGAAACAACATACTGCCGAAATTGCAAACAAAATTTTGAAGAGTCTTGGAATATTAAATCGAGTTAACTGCATTCTACCCAGAAGTTCACTGATTACATTCTACCGCGCTATGATTCAACCATATTTAATCTTTTGTACTACTATATGAGGTGGGGCAAGTCTGTTGACCCTAAATATGCTAATATGTTTACAAAGCGTGCACTGCGAATTATAACATGTTCCTACCTATGTTCGCCAAGTAACCCACTGTTTATAGAACTTGGTGTTTTGAAACTACAAGATATGCATAAGTATCAAATATTGATGTTCATGTAAATTCAAATGCAAACTACTTCCAAATAACTGTATGCATTACTTGCAACTAGCTACTAATGATGGTAGATATAACTTGAGGCAACAACCTACTTTTGTTAGCCTGAATTTTTGTAGTCTTTTGAGAAAGATGTTTATCTCTGTTGCTGGTCCAGAAATGTGGAACGGCTTGCCTGACTCTGTTAGGCAGTCTCTAATACTGCTGTTATTAAAAAACGGCTTGTTGATTTCTTATCGAGTCTTTATTTATTTCCACTGGCTTAACTTTTATTCTTTTTTTTGCATTGCGTGGTCTGTGGCTCCTGGCTTGGCGTGTTGAAGATTGAATGTAGTTTTTTAGTTTGTAGTTAATTCTTGTCGTTTTTGTGTTTGTCTTAGGCATGAAATTAGTTTGATTTTTTTTCTTTTGTATCCATAACATATGAGTTCTGAGAAATTTTGATTTGCGTAATCCATGCCACTATGTATATTTGTGCTTTAACTGCTTAATTTGTTTAATTGTTTAATTTAAACATTTGTTTAATTTGTGCAAATCTGTAATATCTATAGTGACGATAGGTTTGTCATAGGTCTAGCTATTAGCTCAAATGCCGTACGGTTTTACTCGAACAGGAAATCTGCTTCCTTTTTGACATTTTTACATATCTTTGCTTATTTTACTTCTTTTTCCTCTATGTATGCTGTTGTATTGAATGAAGTTTTGTAAATAAAAACAACAACAACATTAACATATTCTTACTGTGTTTTGATAGATCTAACGAACGTTTCGGCTGCACCTAACAACGGCACTGATGGAAGTTTGAATCATCTTCTTAAAAATCCTCCAGGTTTATCCGCAGACTCATCTGGATATGACTATGAAATATGCAGTTACCCACTTTTGGAGGATGAATACGATGAGAGAGCTAACCTTTCTAATACTGATTGTCATTGTACAAATGTAAGTTTTAAATACTCTTTGACACAAAAAATCTATTATAGTCCCAGAAATAAAGATTTTGAATAAACAACTATTGAGCAACTTAGTGCAGTACCGGTTAGCCTAGATTTGAATCAACAATTGCATGAAGTTTGAACATATCACTCGGCTTGAGTGGTATCCTAAACTCTTCAAATATGGTTATAAAACTTGCAAACGATGGGCATATTATTCTTAACTGTTGCCTGCCGGCAAACCTGTCTGCCTGGCCCTTGACCTCGTCGATCGTAGAGGCGCCATGAGCAACAGCAATTACCATCTGTCTCCATCTTTTACGGTCTTTGGATATCGTGTGGAGGTTGTAAACTGATAATCCTCTCCAATCGGTTAGGTTTTTCAGTCAGGTTGTGCAAGGTCTTCCTCTGCCGCGTGTACTTTCTATCGCCCCCTGTAGGATCGTGGTTGAGAGGCCACCGGCTCTGTTGGTGTGACCATACAGCTGCATCTTCCGCCTTTTCACTGTTGATGTAAGAGATTCGTGTTGTCCTATAATTGGAGTTATTTCCTCTCTCACTGATTTGTTTGTGCGGTGGTCTTGATGTGATATTTTCTAAATTCTTCTCAGACATCGGAGTTTGAAAGCTTGCAGTTTCCTTTCAGTTTCTGCTAACCATGTCCATGTCCATGTTTTGCAGCCATGTCCATTACTTTGCAATCGACATAACAATTGATCTCATTAGCTGTATTTTTGTCTTTGTATTTATATTTTTGTTGTCTAATATAGGTTTCAATTTAGCTGGTGCACTAGTTGCAATAGCTATTCTTATCTTTATGTAATTGACCTTCCCTCTTTTGTGATGATTGATCCTAAATATTTGAAGGCGTCCACTTGTTCCAGTGCTTTTCCTCTGATCATTACTGCAGGTATAGTAGCTGATCATAACTGCAGGTTGTTAGTAGCATCTGTTCCAACAGACAGCATTTGACTTTTTTCTGAACTGATTTTCATTTCATAGGCTGCACACGCTTGTCTATCAATGATGTGGATTCAATCAGTTCTTTTCTTTTTCCAGCCATGAGGTCGATGTCATCGTCAAATCTAAGGTTGGAGATTTTCGGCCACCAATGGATATCGATCCTTGGAACGATTCTAGGGCCATCATTATCTGTTCGAGAAACAGGTTGAAGAGGCTGGGAGAAAGTAGACATCCCTGTCTAACTCTAGTTGTCTTGAACCAATAGCTGAGAGTGTTGTCTATTATAACTGAACTTTCAGCATTCTCGTATAAAGACTGGATGCATGCCACTAGAGTCGGCGTAATGTTTTGTTATGTTGTTGTTAACCTTTTATAAAGTATAGGGTGGCCAGATAGGTCGTGAACGATTTTGAAGTAGAAAAATGCTATTTAGCTTTAGCATACATTAACAAATTTTATATTGGCGTGTACATAATTTAAATGAAGTTATATGGGCCAAATTTGAAGGGTCTGCCAAAAAAATTGAGTTAGTAGGGTCAAAATCTTGAACCCTACCAAAAAATGCAGAGTTTTAGATCAAATGTCATCAAGAGCGCAGTAGCGACATCATTCCGGCAATTCGGCACGTATTATTTAGTGTAAACAGTTATTCACTACTAAACGCAACTGTTGGCTAATCAATATCTTTGTTTTACATAGCACAGTTAATTAGTAAAGGCTTGTTGGCAGCAGTTAGATTGAAACTTGTACTTGCTTTAGACTTCTCAGTATAAGCAAATGCTTGAGAGTCTTATTGTCTCACGGCATGCAGCAGGTGATTCGCTTTCCGACTGCGTTTCAATTTTCACAGGCATTGTCATTTGTAATATTTGCATTTCACTAGGCTTCAAAAATATGTCATACAAGTATGTCCCAATAATTACTTTATTCAACCTGTCACTTTCTGAAGGTAATTTTCCCACTCCCTTTTAAAAGGCAATGGTCAAACCTCTTCTGAAAAAATACTCTCTTCTATGTGATGATCTCGCAAGCTACCGTCCCATCTCCAACCTCAACTTCATATCTAAAATTCTTGAATGAATCAAAATACTCGAATCACATCTCATCTACAATCCTTCCCTTCTACTTGCCTTTTTCAGTCTGCCTATAGAAAATTCCATAGCACAGAAACTGCTCTTCTCCGCATACAAAATGATCTTTTACTCGCTATCAACCAACACAAACTATCCGCTCTTGTACTTCTTGACCTCTCTGCCGCCTTCGACACAATAGGCCACAGCATTCTGCTCACACGACTTTCCTTAACTTTTGGTATCACTGGATATACTCTCTTTCTTCTTACTTCCTACTTAACTGACAGATCACAGTCTGTATGTATTGCTTCTCACTCCACCCTTCCTTCACAAATGAAAACTGGTGTCCCACAGTGATCTGTCTTGAGGCCTCTCCTCTTTACTCTATATACAACTCCCCTCAGCTACTTATTCTCTGCTACTCCTCTTTAATATCATTTTTACGCTGACGATACCAAACTGTACCTCTCTTTTCAAAGCTCCGACTCTGCCTATGATCTTGCCTTGCTTTCTTCTATACTAGACTGTTCATTCTTGGTTCACTGCCTTCAGGTCAATCCTACCAAAACGGAATATCTTGTAATTGGAACCCCTCAGCAACGTGCCAAACTAACTGCATCCTCTATTCTATTCCAAGGCACCGCTTTAACTCCCACTGACTCCACTCAAAATCTCGGTGTAATCTTTGATATAGACCTCTCTTTGAAAAAACACATTTCCTCCATCTGCAAAACCCCGAGGTCCCCGATGGCGCCTTTCGATGCCGAAACGGACTATAAACCCAGTATTATTATTATTTTTATTAAAATCTCGTACTACCACATTTGCCAGATACGACAAGTGAAATCTTCTCTTGATACAAATTCAACTATTATTCTAGCTAACGCGTTAGTCTTCTCAAAATTAGACTACTGCAATTCGCTTTACTTCGATATAGATATATGGTCTTCCAGCAACATTCTTTTATCACCTTCAAAAAGTTAAAAACTCCTTAGCCCATGTCGTCATTCCCTCTGTCAGGCGGCATCATCACATCACTCCCACTCTTCAAAAACTACATTGGCTACATCCAGCAGCGTATTCAATTCAAAATTGCCTCCATAACCTACAAAACGCTTCATAATCATCAACCCTCATACCTATTTGAACTTCTCACACCCATACATCCCGTCCAGAAATCTAAGATCCACAAGCATCTCATTACCACACCTGCCATTCGTTCTGCAAATGGCCGTCGCTCAATCAGTTTTGCTGAACCTGCAATTTGGAACTCACTCCCCCTCCCACTACGCTCCTGTTCAAGCCTCCCTTTGTTTCATTCCGGTCTGAAAAGGCATCTTTTCCCCCCGTAAATGTATTTTTTGTTCTCCCTGACAGATAAATGGTATAACTGACCCGGCCTTTGCTCCACCTCCTTCTATCCTCCTCGTCTGGGTTTCCTAAATGACATCTGCATAGTGCCCATGACGAGGGGAGGTCCCCGATGGCGTCTTTCGACGCCGAAACTGACTATAAACCCAGTATTATTATTATTACAAGCTGCATTGAAAGCTGATTTTTGTTTAAACTGCAGTCTATTTAGCTGTGACGTCGGTATCCAGTTCTGTAACGATTAGACCATTTTCTTCTTCCACAATGTTCCTCTTGGTTTATTGCTACCTCTCTTCACTATTACACTATAACTACGTCTTTTCTGTAAAAAAAGCTTAAGTTCCAATCTGTGACTCGTTCAAAACAGTCAGATTTTGTTGACTTCAAAAATTACCCGAGACAAAGTGCGTTTAAGCGATGACAGTGACGTTATGCAAATGACACGCTCAGAATAAAGAAATTTTTGATGCTGCCATAAAATTGGCTGTTGAAAGTTAGATACTTGAGGTTGCCTTATGAAACTTGGCAGGTAGAATTTCATTAGAAAAATGTACATGAGCATATAGATTATATAAACCTTGGTTGAGGTTAAGGTGATCACTTTGTACTTCAAAATCGTATACGACCTATCTGGCCACCCTATATATATTATAACTTATATTAACTGATTATAGATAACTATTAATTTATAATTAGCTTAGATTAACTCAGAATGATTAACTTATTAATTATTTATTAGAGGTATGCAAAATAGTACTCATCTCTGTTCACAATTTATAATTAAATTGTTCAATATATCTGAGAATAGAGAGTGACACGGGGACGAGACGTCGTCCCCATCCCCACCCCGCAATGCCTCCTTTGTCCCCATCCCCACCCCATCCCCACAGTCTTCAACCCCATCCCCATCGCCGCGGCATGACAAAAGGCTGTCCTCATCCCCGTACAAACCCCACAAAAGCTGTCCTCATCCGCACCCCAGACCCGCAATTATGCAGTCAACATAAAAAAAGAAAAACAATACATAAAACCAGATACTTGATTCTATAATTTGACTCTATTGCCGCAAACCCTGTCTAGGGAAGATTTCCTCAATGCCGACGGCTGAGACGTCATAGCCAAAGTGCACCGTGAACGACCTTCACGAGGTGTGCTACATGTATGATGTAGGTTGATTATTTGACGTGCGTGGAGAATTGGCTCATGGTGCGGATTGTGCAAGTCATGTGTGCCGATCTCTATAACGAACTCTAGAACGACAAACTAGGCTTGCGCTCAGCGATTTGATGAAAATTAGGCTGCAGGGAGCGCGGACCGCTTGCCAGAGCACCGGGAACGCGTATTAAGTGGATCCTGAATAGGTCGTCGTTCAGCCTCAGGTTCACTGCCGATTCATCCATTATCTCGTAACGTTGAACGAATGACCCATCCGAGAAACAAAGGGCAACAACAAGGGAAACTATGACAACAACATCCAGACGTTGCTGTTGGGTCAGCGAAGCGGTCAAGACGCCAAATCCAATTCGAAATCCTCAATAAATGATTTTACAAACTGAGGCTCAAATCCGACTGCGAGGGCTCAATTTTGTAAAGAATCGTGTAAATTATTTGGGTTAAACAAGTTATTGTTCTCTGATTTCTGACAAGTGGAAAAGTTAGAACTGGCGTTGCAGCTGATCTGGTTCATTATTTGGTCCCGGACATGACATTATACTGTGCCCGGCTGCCCTGCCCCTGCTGCCATCATTGGGCAGGTTGGACGGCAAGAAGGGCTGTGTCTGTTAAACTATGGTCTGTTAAACTATGCTTCAACAGGCCATGAGCAAAACGAAACAAGACCCTTGTGCTCTTGGCTCGTCCCAGAGTCTTTGAAACGATGCTCGGGTCGGGGGGTGTGTCAGAGATAGGGTGGGCGTGGTAGGGATGGCGTTTTAGCCGGCTGGCAGGCTAAATAACCGAGGCTAGGGCGGTAGAGCCAGAGTTTGTTTGATGCTTAGTCTCCTAGGCTGGACGTCCGTTTGGGCCTAGATCTGCGTGTGACGGGGCCCCCGCAGACTCTGGACCGACTTGTCATCATCTCCTTAATTGGTTAAGTGTCGGCTTAACTGTTTCCTCCCCCTGAATCCCTCACCCCTCACCCTCATCTCCCGATTCCCTCGTAGGGCCGGGGCACGAGAGGGCGAGTGTCCGTGGTCGCATACGTCCAAACTGTGCTAGCATGGAAAATAGATGAGAAAAATGGAAATGATGATGATCGATGAATTGCAACGTTCTTGAAAGTTGCTAAAGTATTTTAATTCTGTTCTTTATTCCAGCGCTCGGAATAGACGTGACTGGCTTTGTCGCTTAATTTTACAGTCATAAAAAGTACACCTACCAATATCGCGATAGCCTTATCAAAATATAAAATTGTTGTCAAATTCTTTCAGGGCTTTCAGAATAAATAATATGACAAAAATACCAGAATTTTCAAAGGATTATTGATTTATGTGAATTAATATTTGTATAGATCTTTATTTCACACAAGCAGTGTAGTACAGGGAACAATTCAAATAATACAACGGTACCGACCGAACGAAGTACCGCATCCAACAAAAAATTGAATACTTCAATGGAGATAAAACTGGTCTTCCTCATAATAGGAAAGATGCCTAATATCAGAACCACCTACCAGGCTTGTTCTTGAGAATTTTAAACAAAGAAATAGAATCAATTAGATATTTGTCAAGATATTTGTCAATAATTCAAGAATATGCCAAGTTCACACGATATGCATATAGGTCTGCCATAACCATTCGATCTGTGCAAATGAATTAACATGCTCTTATATTAATTAAATTCTAGTCAGATATTTTAATTACATACACAAGTATATTGTATTATACATAAGAGGCTAAAATATTACATTAAAATACAGTAAAATACATTAAAATACAGTAAAATACATTAAAATACACTAAAATACACTAAAATACATAAGAATCCATTGTAATACGTTAAAATGCATTAAAATACAATCCAGTGGAGTGAGAAAAAATTTAAATACAGTCAGAGGACAATTAAAGTCGGGTAGTCGCCCGTCTGGGCCCTCTCCAAAAACGACCCTATATCTGCCCCTCCCTCTCCCCACTCCATCGCCCGTCGGCGAGCGTCCCTACCACCGCGGCCGCAT
>JAQIWG010002334.1:0-20711 GCA_034695025.1 Chamaedrilus cognettii | reverse complement strand
CTCATTCAACAGCTTCTCATAGTAAGCCCTCCACACCTCCCTTATCTTCTCCTCTTCCACAGCAATATTTCCTTCTTAGTCTTTTTTCTTTTCTTTTTTTTGGTTTTCCTTTCAGTTTTATTTTTTGCATGAGCCCTCAACCTGCTTGTACCATCAGCTTGCGCTGTGGTATGCAAGGCACATTCCTAACGACCTTCACATCTCATATCATCGGTCGATCCCTTTGTGTTACCATCACGTTATACTATCTACTACCATGCGACATCCACCTGACTCATAAGACACTTTCTTAGAGTCTTCTTTGTGAAACCTCGTATTCATCACTGCCATTTTCCGCGTAGTGATATATGTGTGTGAGATGTTATGTTATTATCTTATATTATTATGTTATGTTATATGTTACGTTATTATGTTATGTCATGTTATTATGTTATGTTATGTTATTATGTCATGCTATTATGTTATGTTATTATGTTACGTTATTATATTATGTTATGATGTTATGATATAATGTTATGTTATTATGCTATGCTATTATGTTATGTTATGTGATGTTATTATCGATAACATAAAAAGACGTCAAACTTAAGCTACAATTATACAATTGGTACAATCACACTGTGCATGAATAAGTACAAGTATACAAGCCAGAGAGCTGCACGTAGCCCGTACTGCTACAATACGCCTCATGTTGCCTTGAAGGACACACAGGCCATTGCATTTATCTTAGCTCTTGACCAATCAAGACTAATATTAAATGCTTGTTTGATTAATAGAAATTCAGCAGCGCACATTGGCTGATTTATTAAACCTTTAATTGCAGAATTGTCACACGACTGCAGGCTTTCGATGAAAAGCAGGTGCATGAAACTTAATCACCCTAGCCTACAAATGACTTCCTTTACGCTTTCCCATTTATCATATCCAAACAGCTTCCGGTACACAGAGTTCCACCAACTTCCTATAGTTTTAAGTTGCACGACTTTTAGATTTAAACTCTCAACTGCATAAGTTACAAATAGGCCAGTGGTCACATATCTATTACTCGCTGCATCAACCACTCACGAGCACCAGATATGACGATCAGATCAGGGATCATAGATTAGCAACTCGCTGTATCGCATACGCTGCACTGCATCCTTCAACAAACCCTCTTACCTTCCTCAATCCTATCACCAGTCCCTCAATCTTCACACCTGTCCCGCAATCCTCCCACCTATTTCTCAATCCTCTCACCTGTCCCTCAATCCTCACACCTGTCCCTCAATCCTCGCACCTGTCCCTCAATCCTATCACCCATCCTTCAATCCCCTCACCTGTCCCTCAATCCCTGTCCCTAAATCCTCTCATCAATCCTTCAATCCTCTCACCTGTCCCTCAATCCTCTCACCTGTCCCTCTATCCTCTCAACTGTCCCTCTATACTCACACCCCCCCCAACCTGTCCCACAACCCTCTCATCTGTCCCTAAATCATCTCACTTGTCCCTCACTCCCCTCAATTGTCCCTCAATCCCTGTCCCTCAATCCCTGGCCCTCAATCCATGTCCCTCAATCCTCTCACCCATCCCTCAATCCCTGTCCCTCAATCCTCTCACCTCTTCCTCAATCCCTGTCCCTCAATCCCTGTCCCTCAATCCTCTCACCTGTCCTTCAATCCCTGTCCCTCAATCCTCTCAATCATCCCTCAATCCCCTCACCTGTCCTTCAATCCCCTCACCTGGTCCAGTTCAAGTAGTCGTTCAGACTGACGTTCACTTGTGTCACTTGCAAGGACATCAGTGCTCCAGGCATCACTGGCTGTCTCTGATATCTCAAGCACCTACACACACCGCACAGATATCTGTGATACCTGCATCATACAGATATCTGTAGCATCTGGATCACACAGCACAGATATCAATAACACCTACACCACAGCACAGATATCTGTGGGTCATATATCTGTGTATACATATCTGTAGCACCTGCACAGCATCGCACAAATATCTGCAGCACCTGTACCACATCACAGTACTATCTAAGGGGAGAGAGAGGGATGAAACGACGGGGGCCCTCGTATCCTAAAAATCATCTCAATGGAGCAGCAGGTTAAGGAGGGTTGAGAGAGGGATGAGCATGGGTAGACTCACCTCCTGCCACCCCACGAGGAGCAAGTTCTAGTGCGGGTGAGAGAGGGATGCGAAGGGGTAGACTCACCGCTTGCCCTCCCACGAGGAGCAGGCTATGGGGGGAGAGTGAGAGAGGGATGAGAGGGAGGTGGACTCACCTCTTGCCCCCCCACGAGAAACAGGTTCTGGGGGGGGGGGGTTAGAGAGGAATGAGGGGGGGTAGCCTCACCTCCTGCCCCCCCAAGAGGAGCAAGTTCTGGTGGGGGTAAGAGAGAGATAAGAGGGGGTAGACTCACCTCCCACCCCCACGAGGAGCAGGTTCTAGGGGGGGGGAGGGGGCAAGGGAGGGATGACAGGGGGTAGACTCACCTCCTGCCCCCCCACCAGGAGCAGGTTTTGAGGCAGGTTCTCCTCAGCGAGCTCCTCGAGGCGCTCAAGCTGGTTCTGCTCCGGGGGCTCCGAGTCACTCGCGAGCACGTCGGTGCTCCACGTCTCACTCACTGTAGACTTGGTCTCATCACCTGCACGACGACTGAGTGAATGAGGGAGGATGAGTAAGGGGTGAGTGATTGATGAGCGAGCGAGTGAAAGCATGAACGAGGAAGTGAACGAGTAAGTAGGGGGTGACGAGGTGAGCGAGTAAATGAGTGAAGGAGTGAACGAGCGAGTGACTGACGCACTGGGCTCCAAGTCACTGGCGAAACAAATTAAGGCTTGACGTTTAGAACTCTCTGAAATTGTTCACTGAATAAACACCTTCAGTGAGCCCCGCTACATCTATTTGATAGCCAACAAATAACTGATGAGGACTGTTGAAGACGGGTTTCTCAGGTCGGATGCACTTTCTGTTTTCAATCAGAATATATTTTTCTTGCAAAGTATTTAGCTAGTGACACTCCCCTAATTAATTAATTAATCTCCCTTTATGGCGATTTATTTATTTAATCTCCTGTAATGCTATCAACACTTCTACGACTTACCCGGGGAGCTCTGGGCTTCAGCTCAATTCTTTATTCTTAGATTCGCAGAGCGGTCATGGTCTAGGTAAAGTAAAAACTAAACTGTGCAGACTCACGTTCCAGCTCCTGCCTGATGTCAAACTTGCCGAAGCGATCAGTGACGTCCTCTCGGTTTGACTTCTGCACGATGACGGGCAGATTGGGGGGGGCGGGGACCTGCTGCTCCTCCTCCTCATCCGCCGCCCCCTCCTCCACCCCCTCCACCTGAGAGTCAGCCTGCAGCACCAGAAACTCCTCACCAATACACACCTCGGGCCCGGCAATAACCTCAACCCAATCACAACCTAAATCTAATCCCAACCACAAATCTTCCCTGTAACCGCGTGCCACTTGAAAGGGCGACTGAGTCACGAAGCATCAATCACAAACCCAGCTTCAACTCATGCTGACATCAACCCGATGTATTCAGTTTGTTTACCAGGTTGCCTCACACTCAGCGTGTCACACATTGCACATGTCATGCAATGCTATCAATCAATACACATTACATAGAGTAATCATGAAACAGTAAACACTATCTCGCCTGTCGCAGTGTCGGAGACATAAGTCCTTGTCTGTGAGTGTGACCCGTGTGATAAGTGAGAGCCCTGTATGTAAGATGTGTGATAAGTGAGAGATTTGCATGTGAGATGTGTCGTATGTGAGAGTCCTGCATGTGAGATGTGTGATAAGTGAGAGCCTTGCATGTGAGATATCACAGTTTGTGCCTGTGAGATAAGAGTGCCGTAAGAGCCTCATCTGAGAGATGGGGGCGTGAGTGCCATAGGATCCCTCCCTGATAGATAGGGGTGTCACGGCTCGTCAGAGCCCATACCTGACATATGGAGTGTCAAGGCCCGTAAGAGCCCTAACCTGATAGATGGGGGTGTCGCGACCCGTCAGAGCCCTCACCAGAGAGATGGGGGTGTCGCAGCCAGTAAGAGCCCTCACCTGACAGATGGAGGTGTCGTGGCCCGTAAGAGCCCACACCAGAGAGATGGGGATCTCACAGCCCCTAACAGCCCTCACCTGACAGATGGGGGTGTCGCGGCCCGTAAGAGCCCTCATCAGAGAGATGGGGTGTCGCGTCAGAGTCCCCACCTGACAGATGGGGGCTTCGCAGCTCGTAAGAGCCCTCACCTGACAGATGGAGGTGTCGCGGCCCATATGAGCCAATACCTGAGAGATGGGGGTGTCGCGGCCCGTTCAAGAGCCCTCACCTCAGATATGGGGGTCTAACAGCCCCCAACAGCCCCCACCTCAGATATGGTGGTGTCACAGCCCCCAACAGCTCCCACCTCAAAGATTGAGGTGTCATAGCACGTCAGAACCCCCACCTGAGAGATGGGGGTGTCGCGGCCGCTGACGTTGGGTGTTCCCCTGCCGCTCACGTTGGCAGACACCATGTCGGACAGGTTGTCGTTCTCGTTGTCTAGGTCGGAGCCTATCGAGTGACTGGACGCCGCCTCGGAGATCGCCTCCAGGTTGTCGCTCGTCGCTGAAAGTGCAGAACGATCAGTGTGGCATCAACCCACTCGCTCAATATAAAACGCTATCAGACACAATATGAAAATTCACAGAATATATATTATATATCTGTCTGTATGTACGTGTGTGTAAAAAAAAATAGTGTCCACGCTCACTCGCTCAGCTCAGCTCTCTTCAAGCATCACTGTGCAGCGCAGTGATGCGCTGACCTCACGGCTCGCGGGGTGGGGAGGGGGAGGGAGGGGGATGGGGAAGAAGATGGAGGTGAGACGGAAACGAGGGCGAGGCGTGGGATTAGGAGTAATTGATGAAGAAGATAAAGTTGCAAAGAAACGATGCTGATCTCCCCTCCTCTCCAGTAACAAAAACTACTCTACGACTACTCTTGCCAATGCGTTTAAGAAATACATGAAAGAGAAGCCAGCTCACTTTTGAGACCTGGGGCCTCATTCACGTACTTTTCTTAAGATTTTCATAATTTTCTCAGGTCTAATTTAAAACGAACAAAATCCATTCGCCGACCAGTGTGACGTCATCATTCGATTCGTGCGCGACAGTGCAGAGTTTCCAATAAAAAAGTTAACATTTTTCAAAGATTCTCTTAAGACAATCTTAAGACTAAGATTATCATAAGATCACTTCCTAAATGAGACCCCAGGTCTGCAGAGATATGACTCACCGATAAAGTCCTGGTCTAGAGAGATGACTCACCGATAGTCCTGGTCTAGAGAGAGAGATGACTCACCAATAGTCCTGGTTAAGAGAGATGACTCACCGATGGAGTCCTGGTCTAGAGAGAGATAACTCACCAATAGAGTCCTGGTCTAGAGAGATGACTCACTGGTGGAGTCCTGGTCTAGAGAGAGATGACTCACCGATGAGAGTCTTGGGCAAGAGAGGGATGACTCACCGATAGAGTCTTGGTCGAGGGAGAGGGAGAAGCGCGTTCGTTTCTCATGCGCCAGGATGTCGCTCTCACTCACTGGGTCGTCGTCGCCCGGCAGCAGACTGTTGTACTTGACCTTCTTCTGCGCCTTCACCTCCTGCTCCAGCACCTGTAGCAGCACCATAGCACCACTAGCACTCAGCATCACCTGCATCCAGCAACACAAGCACTACCTACATCCAGCACCATAGCAAGAGTCTTGCAAGGCACCACAGCAGCACAGACACAAACCAACAACACTTACATGACGAAACACAAATTCTCCCAATTGAACACCTCAAGCTTCACGCCTCTCTACTAAAACATAAAAAACAAGACACCTCATACCCCCTACACATTCTCATTCAAACCACAAGCCCTCCCAGAACAATGAGACAATCAATAGTTCAGCACAGCAACACATACATACACCAAATCAACACAAATCCAGCTACAATAACGGAAGAAACAATCCAACATCATCATCATAATCATCATCATCGTCAACAAAACGTTTAAACTATCCACACCTCTGCAGTACAAAAACATCTACACGAAACAGAATCAAACAAAATACTCCAGCAATAAGCACCAGACATTCACAAATCTGAAGCAACACTGGCACGCAAAACAAGACGTACCCTTGCACAACTCAGAACAGGCAAATCCCCTTTACTGATGACATACAAAAGCAATATAGATCCACAGACACACCCATCGCCACAGTGCTCACCATGTAAAACAGACCTACACACAACTGCACATCTTTTCAACTGCCCACAAATATATACACCACTCAAACCCATGGATCTGTGGACAAACCCTGACCCATGGATCTGTGGACAAACCCTGTGTGCACGGCGGCTCTGCTGGCAACCTGGGAACTGCAGCTAGCTGGTCCCTGAGGCTAGATGGGGGAAATCCGGGCCCGACAATCACGGGACCGGATGGGATCGCCACCATTATCAGCACCACAGCACCACTTGCACCCAGCATCATCTGCACTTAGCACCAAAGTACCCAACATCACCTGCATCCAGCATCATCTGCATCAAGCATCATCAGTACTTAGCAATAGGCCTACAGCATGACTTGCATTACACGTGCATCCAGCTTCACAGCATCACATGCATAAGCACCACCTACACCAGCACCATCTGCACCCAGCATCACCTGCACCTTGTGTTCAGACAACATGCCGAGCAGTCATACATTGTGTTCAGACAACATGCCGTGCAAGCATACCTTGTGCTCAGACAACGTGCTGGGGCAGACATACCTTGTGTTCAGACAACATGCCGGGGCAGTCGTTGGCGACCCCGAGGGAAATGACGAGTACATCGTCAGAGACGCTTCCCTCCCCCCCCGCCTCCCCGCCCGCCTCCTCCGCACCCTCATCACCCCGCCCCCCCGGCGCAGTCAGAAACAGGCGCTTCTTGTCTCGACCTGCGCAGAGTGGAGCGCACCCGTGTGCTAACTGGGGCGACGCGCTCAAACATTCACACTCAGGATCTTTTTATATTGTTCAAACAGCTCAATTTGATTCTATCTCAAATTTAGTAAATTTGTGGTTGTCCGTCGAGAACGACGATGACGTCAGTTGCGCTGATGAGTTCTTCTATGACCGAAGAGGCCAATGGCCGATCGGCACGGTCTACTGCAGAGGCAGTCTACTGTCGGGTCGAGGCAGTCCGCTGATGGTTGCTGCACACCCTCAGCCTTCGCCTTCTTTTGTGTTCGCTTTTCCTTCAGTGCCAGGATTCTGCTGACCTCAAACTGAGCTACTCCTGACTTCATCGTTCCTCGCAACGCCGCTCTGTCGGTGGCAGTTTTTTCTCATTCACCAGAGAGACCACACGCATTGGTGTTCGACTTCAGAATATCACGATATCTCCTGCGTTAGCCTCCCTGATGCCGTTTACCTTGTTCAAGCTCACAGTATAACACTTTCTGTGGCAGTCTGCTCTCATCCATCCTGATCACATGTCCCACCCGCCGCACCTGTGACGCGTTGAGCATGGCCTTGACACTTTGGATGTCGGCTCTTTCAAGAACGTCGATGCTACCGATGCGATCCTGCCATTTGATTGACAAAATATGCAACAAATAGAAATTGAGAATCAGATCATAATTTGTCTAATTATGCAATCTATCTGGCAATGCAGCAGAAAAAAGAGCAATGACTTTTGATTTCATTCTGCATGAGATCCTAAATTCAACATTATCAGGTTCGCACTACAACAACCAGGTACAACCAGGCAACAGTCGACGCCATCATTCATCAAAACCTTTAGTGAATAAAAGTAACAGATATCTTTGAATGCGCAGTTCTGATTATAAGCTAGAGCAAGTACAAAAGCATACAGATAATAGCCTCAGAAACTTCCGTCAGCCCCTCCCCTTCACAAAAAGTTTGAATTGGAGCAATCAATATTGTCAAAGGCCACTTTATAAATAGTGCACGTGCAACCACAAGCCCAACCTCTGAGGGCGGACTTCTTTGTGCTGACGGGAGTCCCCGGTGGCGTGGCCTGCGGTGTGGAGTTGGGGGAGCTGCGGGATGGCGGGGCGCCGGTGTGCCCCCCCTGCGCCCGGGTGCACAGGGTCTGCAGCGCGGACAACTGGGGCAGGCCTGACGACGTCAGCAGCTCCTCCAACTCTCGTCGGTCAACATGGTTGTCTGGCAGGCTGCCAGTGAGGCCTTGTACCAGGGTCACCTAGGGTAAGCAGTGGCAGGCTGCCAGTGAGTCCTTATATAAGGATCACATAGGTCACCTAGTGCAAGCATTACCAGGCTGTCAGTGATACCTTGCATCAGGGTCACCTAGTGCATGCAATGGCAGGCTGCCAGCAAATCCCTGTACCAGGGTCCCCTCGTGCAAACATTGACAGCTTCCAGTAGTAACAGATAAATGGCAAGAATGCCTGTAGCAAGCAAGAGGGCCTGTGTTTGGATACCAAAAAGCGTGCCATGCACATTGATGAACACTGAAAAAGCGTCAGTGCAAATAAGTACAGTTGAAGGAATCACCCTTGAAGGCTTCTGTAGAAAGTTCTAAACTATAGTGTACTCTGCAGCTGTACACTGCGTGTAAAACCCTAGCAATCATACTCTACATCAATAGAACGTCATTATACTACATGTAGGTCATATATACGTAGTTCAACGCTACAAACAGAGAGTAGGGACAGAGTCGTACGAGCTGAACGAGCTCAGATACAGAGAGCAGGGACAGAGTCGTACGAGCTGGATGAGCTCAGATACAGAGAGCAGGGACAGAGTCGTACGAGCTGGACGAGCTCAGATACAGAGAGCAGGGACAGAGTCGTACGAGCTGGATGAGCTCCGAGCAACTGAGGATGACGGCCGCGCGACTGAAGGATGTCAGGTGGGAGTTGTGCTGAGGGGGGGCGGGGGCACTCGGCCCCTCCAGCAGGGAGTCAAGCACAAAGGACATGCAGCCCTACACACACACAGACATGCAGCCCTACACATACACACAGACACAAGAACATGCAGCCATACACGCACACACACACAGACATGCCTCAAACCCCATTCTAGCACATGCCTCTAACCCCATTCTAGCACATACAGACACAAGGACATGCAGCCCTACACACACACCGACGCAAGAACATGCAGCCATACACGCACACACACACACACAAACATGCAGCCATACACACACACAAGGACGTGCAGCCATGCACGCACACACACACAAGGACATGGAGCCGTACACACACAGACACAAGGACATGCAGCCATTCACACACATAGACACAACGATATACAACCCTACACACACACACAGACACAAGGGTATGCAGCCCGACACAGATACAGACAGCCCCAAGGATATGCAGCATTACACACACACACACACACAGACACACAGACATACGGCTCTACACACACACAGACACAAGGAGTCTCAGACATACTAAAGATGATCAATCATGCTTGCAAACGTAATTGAATAATTGAAAACAAATATCAAACTGATCTCCCCGCAACTCAACAAATATAGCGTCGTCATGCCACGCTAAATTCTTTAGCTGCTTCACGATGAGAGAAACGAGTTTTAATCTGACAAGTTTGATCATCACCTAAAGATTGATTGCCACATATACTTAGCAAGACAGACAATACTGGTGAGGAGCTGACCTTGCTGAACTTGGCGTAGAGGTCCCTGCTCTTGCCCTCAAGCATCTCCTTGCGTGATTGAACGGCGAGCACCTGCAGGATCTGTCCCACCTAGCCAACACACGCGGCCACTCTTACAATCCTACAACAACCCATCCATTACCCACCTGCAGAATCTGCCCAACCTAGCCACAACCAGCCATAACTCACTTATAAGCTTCCCACCACTCCATCCATCCACAGAATCTGCCCCACTTAGCCAACACACACAGCCACATTCACAACCCATCCACTACTCTATCCATTACCCAAATGGCAGGATCCGCCCCACCTACCACACAATACCAGCCGCAACATTGACAACCTTCTTACAGCTTAATCGATTACCAGCTTGCAGGATCGGTCCCGCCTAGCCAACACCAGCGTCCACACTTACAACCTTACTTACTATAACTCCATCCATTAACACAACTTTAATGTTTGCATTGCAAAAGACCGCTGCTTGTCAAGCAAACCAAACATTTCTAGATATCAGACAGGGTGTGAGTTGCCTGCATGAGGTTGTGCCGCGCAATGTAGCCAATGGGTGCGTCCGACGTGATGCCGTATGGCTCTGGGTCACACACCGCCGGGCAGATGAAGAACGTCAGCACCAGGTCAGCGCACAGCGCCTGCGCCTCGGCGCGCGTCAGCGTCCCCCCGGCCTGGCTACCAACCCCCCCGGCAGCCTCCTCGGCCTGCTTTCCTCCCTCCGCAGTGACACCATCCGCCACCCTGTCCACCGCTGCAGCCTCGACATCAGAACGTCCCTCGGTCTGAGGCAACGCCCCAGTGTCAGCAAGCTTGACTCTGTTGTCAGACTGGGGTGAGGTGCGCGCTGCTGGTCTCAGACCAGTGTCGGTCTGCGTCACTGCGCCGGGCCGGGTGAGGGTGTGGTTGAGCTGGGAGACGATCCAAGCAAGGCTCGGCGGGAAGCAGTACATGTTGCTCTATACACGCACACCAGGCGGCGGCTCTATACACACGCGCACCAGGGGGCAGCTCTACACACATGCACACCAGGGGGCAGCACTGATATCTCACTGCTCTACACACAACACACCAGGGGACAACACTGATATTTCACCGCTCCAGACAGTGACGAACTGTTCCTACAACCCCCCTCACCTGTAGACTAGTGGCAAAGTGTTCCCACAACCCCCCTCACCTGTAGACTAGTGATGAAGAGCTCCACGAGTGACACGAGTTTGTCGGTGATCACCGCCCGGTACTCACGCGTCGCTCGTTCGTACTCGAGCGTGCCAGGCGTGCCAAACTTGCGCAGACGCTCGGCAGGGGGGAAGCGATGGAGGGCGCGGTCGGCGTCGATGTCGTAGAACCACTCGTCCTCCATGAGCAGCTGCATGACGGGCTTGTGCAGCGCGGCCGTGAGGAAGAGGCGACATGCAAACACGCACTCGGTGAGCGCGCGGTACACCGCGCTGAACGCGCACGCGCCGCGGCGCAGCAGGCGACGTGGGTCCGGCGACTGAGACACCTGCGCAGCGAGGCAGGCAGCGTGCTGTCAGCAGGGTGTTAAATGGCTAATGACCGTCGCTCTCTCCGCTTCGCTGCTTGGCCTCCTGGCCGGGGAACAAAGAATTGGCTTGCAGCTCAGAGCTCCCTGGGCGAGCAGTAAAAGACAACTAAAGAAGGGGGAGCGGTTCTGTGCCAACTCTTCTGCACAGGACCGGACTGTATATTTGTGCAACACACGGTTCCAAAACTACAAAAAACACAAACAAACACTCAGCTTCGCTGCACCTTCCATTTGGAACTCTCTTCTTCTCTTACTCAGTTTTTGTCCTATGTTTTGTTCCTTTCTGGCTTGAAAACAGATTTTTTTCACCATAAATTTAGTTTTTCCCGTACTGACACACGAAAAAATCTGACCCAGCTATCCGGCATCCTATCTCCTGCCCTATCATACTGGGCTTTCATCAATCATTTGATGGATGCCTATGGCGAAGGGGTCCACGATGACGTCACTAGATGTACTTCATTTCAAGCAAACTTTGTTAGTGATGCAAAAGATCAAATTTCATCTTCAAACAAATCTAACATCCCTAGCTGTGAGCGAGGGAATGGTGTCTGTGTTCACGTTCTAGTGAACTAAATGCATTGTTTACTGGAGAAGTCAAACCAAACTTGCACTTAATAAAAACTTTGCGAGAACTATGCTCATCAACAATTGACAACAGAAGGCAATTCTTTTTTTCAGCTCGCCAACCATTCCACAACTAATCCAGTGGCGATTGCAAGATGCTGGAAGAATTGCATTGGTTGTGTGAATGAAGGCATTTTCATTAATGTCCTCATTAATGAAAGTGAGGACATTAATACGAGAAGATGAGAGAGCTATCCTGTAAATGCACATCACTATCAACTTTGTGAACACCTTTAGGTACAAAACGGTGTGTTCCGCAGGCCTAACATAGTGCAACAGTACATAGAAACAGAAAAATTAGCTAAGATCAAAAATTAAACATCGTTGGTACATTAGTTCAGAGCTCACAGTACAGGATGCTTTCCGGCATTAGTAAAGATTGGCCAGTCTCTGGCAAACTTTTCTCCATTTGACAGATTCAATCTTATTCAATCTTGTCAGCGATAGACAGTTTCAATGTACCCTAGCCACTATTCCATACTAATCAATGATCACTGTAGTTGGCCTTGCTTGACTAGTCACTACAGGGGCAGAGACCATAGTTGAGTATATGCTGAAAGCTTGTCATGCATGGGGTGATAGCTGATAAATGAAAATATAAGATCGTAGAAGTCTAATTTCTATTTAAATAATTGCAAATATAAAATGTTTAAAAAACCCTTAAATATGACTTTATGCCACCCAACTAGAGATCAATGAGGGGCATGAGTATAGCATCATTGTCATCAAATGGTCATCAAATTGTCATCAAAATAGCATTATCATCATTCAAACAATAGCATCATTGCTACCCTAGTTCAGCGCTCCCAGTTATTGAAGAACGCCCACCTGGAGATCGATGAGGTGCTTGAGCACGAGCAGCGCGTACGTTTCATCATCTGGCATGACAAGGTTGCCGTAAAGCCCCGACACGGCAGTGCCAGCGATCGTGTGCATGCGCTCGGCGCCCAGCGAGCGCTCGGCGTGCACCAGACACGCGGCCACCAGGCGCGGGTTCTCGCGCAGCGCCTTGAGGAACCGACCCACCTTGGACTCATGGTATCCCAGCTGGCGGTGACCGTCAACAAACTGCACCGACTCGAGAGCATTCACCTTCACACAACAGAATGTACGCTGTTTGTGCATCCAAACATCTCCTGCTGCGAGATGGGAAAGGAATACAGCTGGTCAGGGCATATTTTAGCATTCAGCCGCGTAAACAAAATGTGCAGTTGTAAATAAAATGTGCAGTGACAAATGTTAAATTAAGTGCTGTGCACGCTCATAAGAGATGTGCAGTTGCAACTTGAATACATTCCAATCCATGCGTAATTGTCAAATTGTAACAAAAACAAAACACAAAAACCAATAAGCACTGTTAACAATAGCCTCAAAAACTTCCATCAGTACCCTATGTCTGCCCCCACTCATGAGTTCTGCATGGGAAGGAAAACGTCCCTTCAGAGTGAACATATGTATTTGTAAACTTTTCTTTAAATATGCCCTGAACAGAGAGTAAAAACGCAACCTAGAGTCTCCAAGGCATAACATAAGACATCAGCCTGTTCAAAGCAATGAGAACTTTACGCACTTTTGCTTGATCTTGACTCATGAAGGCACTGATTACTTCAGTAATCTTTGTCATGACACATGGCTATTGAATTCATGAAACTGCACCTAAATCAGGCTATATTGGCTTTTGCTTCTGACAGACCCTAAGACATCAGTCAGCACACACCCGAGGCAGCAGTCAGCATAGACCCTGAGGCAGCAGTCAACACAGACCCTGAGGCAGCAGTAACACTCAAACCCTGAAGCAGCAGTCAACACACAAACCCTGAGGCAGCAGTCGGCAGGAGTGGCGCTGCCGCTGGCCAGCACGAGTCGGTCGAGCGCGCCCTTCTGCTGGCGCGCAACCCACGCACAGTGGTAGAGCTGCTCCGCGCTGCGCACCACGGCACTGTGCAGCGCCTGCAGCTCGTCCTTCTCCGCGCTGATGAAGAGCTTTTCCTGCTTGAGCTGGCGCGACAACTCCACCAGCTCAACCACACCGCCCACGCTCGTCGACGACATCACGACGCACAGTGGCGCACAGCGCGCGAAACCAGCGGAGTCGTCTAAATGATCAGCCCTGCACAGACGTCGTCAGCGCACTACAGTTCAACTGCTGCATTCATTTAAGTTAGCTCTGTGACTAAGTAGATCCATCGGGTATGCTATGCAGTGCAGTTCCGCAGAATGTCGTTCAATATTGTTCACTAGCAATAGACAGTTCAAAGCACTAATGCACTAAACATGCAAATAGATCTCAGCCAACATTGGCAGTCGTCAATTCTTTTAACTTATATACAGTAAACTCTGCCGTATTCATCAATAAAATTGCATAGGCACATTTATATCAACTCTGACAGATAGCTATTATGTATAGACTTGGTACTTGGTATGAGTCAAAGGTATGGGTCGAGGTATGGGTCCAAGTGCACGATGAGATGCTAGGAGTGGCTGAAGAGACATGCGAAAGGACCAAGGGACCACCTAGGCATTCAGACACCTGGTGGTAGAATAGTGAAGTGCAGAAGAAAGTAGACAAGAAGAATGCACGCTATAAGGCCTGGTGTAAGACAAGAAAGAACAGGGGAAGTGGATGTGGAGACTAAGGAGAAAGAGTACGGGCTCGCAAAGAGAGAAGCAAAACAGCTGTGACAATAGCAAAAGATAGAGAAAGAAACTTGCGAGTAAGCTTGACACGAAAAGAAGGCCGACAAAATGTATTTAAAATCGAAAAAAAAGATGGCAAACGAGGCAGAGGACGTGATGGGTATCAAATGTTTAAAGTGCAAGTCAGGCGAGATGTTAGTTGATGCAAGCACGGTTAAGGAGAGATGGAAGGAATACATGGAAAAGCTGTTGAATCTGGAAAATGAATGGGATCGTGATGTTGCTGCAGATATGGTTGAGGGACAACCAGATAGAATTAAGGAAAGTAAGGTTGCGGAAGCGATTAAAGCATCTAAATCAGGCAAGGCTGGTGGGCGTACAGAAGTGGTAGTAGAAATGATTAAGGCAGCGTGAAAACATGATGTAAAATAGATGACAGAAATTTGCAATAAAGTCATGCAAAATGGTAAGACCCCAGAGGACAGAGGACTGAAAATTCAGCTCTCTAGTTCCAATCTATAAGGGAAAGGGTGATGCAATGCAGTGTGGTAGCTACAGAGCCATCACACTGCTGGAACATGGCATGAAGATACTAGAGCGAGTGCTTGAGAAAAGATTAAGAAAACAAATCACTATTGGTAATATGCAGCTTGGATTTATGCCTGAAAAGGGAACAACTGATAACATTTCGTAGTGAGGCAGATGGACGAAAAGCATAAAGCTAAATTATTGAAGTTATACTACGCGTTTGTGGATCTGGAGAAGGTCAAGGGATAGTGCCAAGAGAGGCTGTAAGATGGGCATTGAGAAAGTTTGGGGTTGAGGAATGGCTAGTCAGGGCAGTGATGGCAATGTATTCTGACGCAAATACATCCGTGAAAACACATGATGAACTAAGTGATCGATTTGAGGTGAAGGTTGGACTACATCAGGGGTCAGTGTTGAGACCGCTGCTATTTGTAGCTGGGATGGAAGTGATTACCCGTGAGACAAGATCTGGGTTACCATGGGAGCCACTGCATGCGAATGATTTAGTGTTGATTGCAAAGAGCGAAGAAGAATTGAAGGACAAGATTTGTAGGGGGAAAGAATGTATGTAGGCAAAAGGAATGAGGGTGAATGTGTCAGAAACGAAAGTTATGGTAAGTGGATGTGGAGACAGAACGGTGGAGAAATGTGGGAAGTGGCCATGTGGAGTCTGTGGAAAGGGGATTGGCGCAAATTCAATAGTCAATTTAAAAACAGCGTTTGTGTGCAGAACGTGTCTGTCAGGCCAAGTCGCCCAGATGGGTGTCAAAGAAGTGAAAGTGGGGGAGCGCACATTTGAAAGAGTAGGAAAATTTTGCTATCTAGGTGATATGATTAACGCCAATGGAGATGTAGAATCTGCCTCGGTGATGAGGACGAGATGCGCGTGGGGAAAGTTCCGAGAGCTCTCACCAATTCTAACTGAAAAGTATATATCGCTGAAACTGAAAGGAAGGGTATATGAAGCGTGTCAGAAACGCTACGATATATGGTAGTGAGACATGGGCAATAAAGGCCGATCAAGAGGCCAGATTCAAGCGGACAGAGATGAGAATGGTGAGATGGATAAGCGGGGTGTCATTGAAAAAGAGAAGTATAGTGCCGATTTGAGAGCTAGAATGGGATTGGAGGCTATGGGGGAGGTGGTCAGAAGAAACCGACTGAGATGGTTGAGGCATGTTTTAAGAAAGGAACTGGATGATTGGGTGCGGAAATGTATGGATTATGAGGTAGCTGGAAAAAGACGTGTAGGGAGACCGGAAACGACTTGGCAAAGCCTGACAGAGCAGGATATGAAAGCCAGAAAATTATGATGCGAGGATGCGATGGATAGGATAAAGTGGAGGGCGGGTGTGCATGGCTGCAAATGGCCTACCCCTGTGTAAACAGGGAATGCGGCCACAAAACGCGAGTGTGTGTGTGTGTATAGACTTGGTACTTGATACCCGTACGGTGAGTTCGCACGAGAAACCGTTACCAACAGCTTACTGGAGAAGTAGTTTATAAAGCTTATTTCAAACCCATAATATTACCATGTATTTGTCTAACCCGCTCCAGAACATATTGACACGAAGGGTATCAACAATGGCATGCGTCAAATTGTTGCAAGGAATCTCAGTCCCAAAATTAAACTTCGCAATATCTAGTGAACTCTTTTAATGTATAAATTACACTTATGCCTGCATATCTCTTGATGTTTCTAATATGGTTAAATTTGTATAGCGTATTTCCGTTATCCTTCAAAATTTGTATTACCACAAGTTGTCTTCATTCTAGTTGGCATTCTATGCACTTTTTGTCGTATATCACTACTTTTTAGTTCGCCGCTAACCTGCAAACAATATTCTAGTCATGGTCATACTAACGGCTGATCGCTCAACTTCGATTTAAGAGCAAGTTAACCTAGGTTTGGTTTAGTGGTCCGAATTAACCAATGAGATTATTCGATACAATACTGGCATGGAGTCCCTTCCTTTGACTAATTCGGACCACAAAATTAAATCGCACTTAATTCGCACTCTAATCGAGGTCGAGAAATTGGCAGTAATGGATTTATTATATATCCTATGCCGCATGCAAGCATATAGCATTTTGTTGCACACACAGTAGCCATACCATATTTTGTCTTAATTTATTTCATCTCTCTTCGCTTAACTCCAAAACTAACCAATATACATTTATTTTAATTCAAATTTGATAAAATTTAAATAAATTGAGAAAATTCTAATAAAATCAAATATATAATAAAATTGCAGACAATATGCAACATACTGATGATTTGGCTATTAATTAATTCTGTAGCATAAAATATACAAAACATCGCAAATTTTTTTAAACCTAGCAACTATTGCCGCCTGTTTCTAATAACTTAGGCAATAATAACTTTAGAAAATAAAAAGGGGTGTGATCATTAAACTGGCAACACGATCTTTTCGCGAAGAAACAACCAGACGGAAGCAGCGTTCTCACAAGACATCGACCATTTTACTTCACAGACGTAAAAAATTTCCCTACGTTGACCAATATTGCTTCATACATTCGGAATAATTATCTTAGCGTCTCCTAATTATCTTTTGTCCTGTCATTGCTTCATATCTATAATTTATTTTACCCGCTCAGACATTCTTTTTGTCCTCACAGAACGAACTCACGAGCGGGGGAGGGGGGAAGGGTTCAGACGGGGACTTTTTTCTTCGAAAGTTATAGGTTCTTGTCACAATCCAATTAACTATAATTTCAAGCCCCAGTCGACAAAAACACAACTAAATGACATTTTAAACTATTTTTGAGCATGCGAATCCATCCTTATTGTCAATAGGCTTATTAAATAATTTATGCATTTTTGCACATAATTCCTCCATAATTGTATAATACCTTGATTGCTCCATAATAATAAAGTGCTTAATTTCTCCATTGCTTCACTCATCCACCGACTGAATCCATCAGATCTTCAATTTCTCCGTTTTAGACATTGAGTTAGTATCACTAGAGAAGCTCTGATGCTGTACAGCTTGATTTAAAACTATGGATCACCATAGTTAGTGGCAGCACTGGCCACATTGGCACATAAGGCCAAGTAATGGCGGCTCGCACTGAGCTAAGGCATCGGCATTGGTTAACCTTTAACACAGTCACTGTGGGAGCGAGGGCTTGGTCTTGGACAATTGCTTCAAAAAGTGTGAATCCTTGCGGAAGTTAAAGATGCTGTACAACAGCGTTACCACTCAGCTAACCGTAACTATGTCTTATATAAATGCTCCGGAGAGAGACCAATCATTATGGAGCTCTATGTAATAATTAACTTAAGCTGTCAGAAAACAATATTTTTAAAATGTTCTAAGAAACTTATTTAAACACAAGAAAAACGTAACAATGTTTAAAACACCTGACACACTCAAACTCAATCAAGTGTCTTGTCGTTCTTTTTATAGTTGAATATATCAAGCCCAAAATGTTTGTTCATTAAATTGCAGGCTGTAGTCTTCTCTTGTAGGCTAAGAAATTTACATGGAGCGATTTCCATGCACTGTTGCGGAAACAAAAAAAAGCTGCTAATTCAACCTGAATGCCTACATCATTATCTTTAAAAATAATGACTGTAAAACACAAGGCCTAATACGGGCGCACGAAACTAACATGGAGAAGCGTAATTTAAAATGCGTTACGAAGTAGAGAAATATACTGTAGGCCTACATGTAATCCTTTGATGCGATGCGTTAATCGAACGCATCGAAGCAGTTTTCAGCACAACAATCCAGGAAGTCGTGAATACTTCAGTAAGTCCATAGGCTACTATTGGAATGCGTCCTGTGCAGAAAACACTAGCACATGATGAACAAAATCAGAGACAAGAAAGTCTCAGAGGAATGCAAGGCCGGCGTACAGCTCTAAAAGGTCCATTTTGGACCCCTAAAAATCAAATTTATTTAAACAAACTTCTCTCCCGTACTGAAATCACTATCTGGAGGAGGGGTGGGGCCCCCCATAGTCATATAAATTTTAAAATTTATTTAAAGGCCAATAAAGTTGAATAAACTCCAGTATAGCTCCCAGTAATTGCAGTGGGCCCCCAAACATCGTAACAAAACTTCGACAGATTTTACGAAACACGAAAGACTTAACCCCCCGTGCAGCTTTTTGCACCCCCCCCCCTCCCTACCATTTTCAAAATCCTGGATAAATCCCTGATTGTATGTCCCTTATTTCAATTCTTACAATCCGGAAACCCTACTCACCGGCCACCGGCCACTCAACCCGGCCCAGTCGTGACCCGGGGAGACCCCATGGCCCCATGACCGCCCAGGTCAGCCCCCGAGGATGCACTAGCTCGTGCATCTCCCCACCTACATTGAGCAGGGTGATCGGCGTGGCAGCCTTGCGGGCGAGGAACGTCCGGGGGTCGGGCGGGGGGCGGTAGGTCCCGCGGTGGAGCGGGGAGGGGCTTATGGGGGATTCGGGGGCTTGGGGTGCGAGGGGGAGAGGAGGCGAGGGGAGGCGGGGAAGACGTCGAGGTGGTAGGGGGGATGCGGAGCCTGGCGGTGATTGACGCTTGAGTCAGGGGAGCGGGAGGTGGACTGTTGAGACATGATTCTGGAAGAATACTAATGAGCCTATGACGTCACCAATATTCATTTCACTATTTGACGAATTCATCCTTTGCTTGCTGTAGGCACTTTTGACGCAATCACCTGTTGTTGGTTGTGACAACATTAATTACATTGCTGGCCATGAAATCACTGTGAGCCGTAATCATCACCGTAAAATCACCGTAATCACCTTTCTTGTCAGCCAGCCAACACCTTTGTGATATCTGTAATACACGCGTGGCAATGTCATGATGAGGAATCAGGCGTTGACAAGGACACAAATATCTATCACCTGCGATAGGGTCACACGTAGGCCTACAATGTATCTCACAAGATTGCAAGGTACACACGGAGTAGGCGTACACACAAGGTACTCTGAAATTATATTTTAATTGAAGCCATTTTACATTCTCACTACTATACAATCTCACATCGTGGGTTAAGCTTGCCGCTCGTAAACACGCGCATTTGCATTATAAACACAGGCTATATGCCATACAGGCCTATAGCTTGCAGGGCATATTTTAGGCGATATGCGATCATGATCTGCAGTGCAGGAGTTTCGAATTGTATTTTCAACGCCGTTAGAAGCCTTGATCATCAATTCAAACATTTAAGAGGACTACATGCACGCTTTACTGGAAATGAAGATCAAATGCCCTATAATAATGTTGTGGCAGTGCAGTATTCATACATGTACATGTAACTGTGGCCCCAAAGCGGTTTCCATAAAATACAATCGAGCAGCCTAACTGAACTAAAATTTAAGTAACGCTATTTTACATTGTTCTACAATTTGACGAAATCAAATTATATAGCATAATTATAGCTTGCGCCATAATCCTTTTAAATGCAAGTTTGCCTGGTCGCGATAAATTGCGTTCGGTTGTTTTTTGTGTTTTTTATCCAAACAACAGCACGCGGAAAACAATTCCACAAGGTGCATCCTAACTGAAATAGAATTATAGTGCAAGCATGCAACAGTTGTACAAGTACGATCACGAATTTGCGCACTATACTAGTATGCGCACTATACTAGTATGCGCACTATACTAGTATGCGCACTATACTAGTATGCGCACTA
>JAQIWG010002333.1:0-20715 GCA_034695025.1 Chamaedrilus cognettii | reverse complement strand
ATAAAATCGATAAAATCGATAAAATCGATAAAATCGATAAAATCGATAAAATCGATAAAATCGATAAAATCGATAAAATCGATAAAATCGATAAAATCGATAAAATCGATAAAATCGATAAAATCGATAAAATCGATAAAATCGATAAATCGATAAAATCGATAAAATCGATAAAATCGATAAAATCGATAAAATCGATAAATCGATTAAATCGATAAAATCGATAAAATCGATAGAAAACTTTCTATAATTATCTCACCTGTTGTGGTTTATTGACTGGTAACACTGCACTCTTAGCAGACCCACCTGTCGATGTATGCTGAGTGGAAACACTGGCCCGTTGTTCCCGACAGCACCAGAAAGTAATCAACTCAGAAAGCAGCTTCCAGAGTGGCAGCGCCTAACCACAATCAGCCAATTACCATCAAGCTTGACAGTCCCACCGAATATATATTAAATTTTGAATAACCATACAAATTCATTAATTATCAACTTTCACTGTACGAATAATTTCGAAAAGTAAAAACAACGTGGCTTAGAACAGCCCAACACGAAGTTGTTACCAGCTATTCAGCCCTACTGCTTAACAATTCCATTTAGCATATAAGAATATAACTGCAACCTTCTCGGGGTCAATTTAAGAAAAAAATCAGTCTTTTATTTGAATGTAAAATATAGGTCAGATACATTGCTCCCGATCCCAAATGAACATTTTTACAACAGACGGCAGACATGAAATCATCGACTTCAAAGTTTCATGAATAAGAACTGAATAGAAGAAGGAATAGCATACCGCCTCTTCTCCGTCAAATTTGGCGACGCGGAATATCTCTGCGGGAACGAGCGCCCCCACCGCTCCGTTCTCCCTCAGAATGAGCGCCAGCAGCTCAATCGTCGCTCGAACTTCCGCCATTGTTCCCCCGACATAGGCTGCAGGCAGTGCTTCCTATAGTCTAACAAGAAAGCAGTGTTAATGAGGCAAAAAAGTGAAACCGAAAGTGGCGGCCATTTTGCTCATGTACATATTAACTCCGCAGCGAAACATGTTAAAAGTTCACATTTTTCTTTTTGTTCAATAATTCATTAGACTGCCCGCTTGAGCGCAGGTGACGACTGACGAGGCCTGTAAACAATGCAAAACTGGCTAAATCTGGTTTGAATCTCAGTTATTTCAGCTTTTGTTATCACAACATAAACGAATGAAAGTTGGTTATAAAAGTTTTTTTTTTCACTCACGCCAAGGACACTAAACTCTACAACACACGAACAAATAAATTATTGTACCAGGAGAGCAAGAAACTTTGGTGAAAAAAGACTCAATAAAAAATGTTTCGGAGCATCCAACATCGAACTTTGCATAATAGGTCGGGTCAAACAGATACAGATCAGTTCAGATCACACAGGCCTGATATGATTCGCAAGAACTCCTTTGCAGCATACGTCTGTGCAGAAACCAGCCCTATCTAGCGTCAAACTCAGAAACACTACACGATACACTATTCTTTGGATACACAATCCGGTCTCTCGATAAAATCAAAGCCTTACAATAATCAAATCATTCGTAATTACAATTAAATTAAATTAAATTAGAGACAATAAAAATATCGGTAGACTCGATGCGAAGGTTTGATCAAGTATCTACATGGAACAACATGGGGCGGCTTGCAGAAACTGTAATATAAGCTATCGACATCAGCTTGACTCGTCTGTGTAACACTCTGTGTACAACATCACTTAATAATGCACTGAGTTCCTTGCACTGTCAAGGAAGGGACAACTAACATGGTCTGTCAAGTTAAACATAACAAGGCAAAAATCACAAGAAAATGACGAAATCTTATTTCTGGACGCATCATGATTGCAATTGCTCAAAATACAAAAGGTGATTCGGATAATAGAAAAGATTTAATATCAAGCGCGTCCGACTAAGAAAGATTCGTTCTCCAGTGGACTTGGCAACCTAACAGCGTCACCAGGGTGTCAAGTGTCTACACTGTTATCATTCAACAACGGAGCTCTGGTATTCGACAACAGTCAATGTCAGCTCTGACATAACGTCAAAACGACTTGACTAGGCGCAACTAAGTGCTACTCGCTGTTCAAACAGGAGACGAAGCATGTTTGACAAAATGTTCGTAATAACCAGACTGACTTATGGCGGGCAGAAACAGATCTTAGGATCAAGTTGAGAATCAAGTTGAGGATCTAGTTGAGGAGCTAGTTGAGGATCAAGTTGAGGATCAAGTTGAGGATCAAGTTGAGGATCAAGTTGAGGATCAAGTTGAGCATCAAGTTGAGGATCAAGTTGAGGATCAAGAGACGAAGCAAAGTGCTATAACAAATCCACACGAGTTCAATTTGTCTTCAGTAGAAAAAAGAAGCCTAGGCCAGTAGAACAGGCAGCTGCAGCATGCACGCATTTATCGGTTACTAGAAACTCCTCAACCAATCACATGCATCGTAGATCCCAACCAATCATCGAGCAGAAACAACTGACGCCACACAAGTTGGAACCAATAGGAAAGCGTCTTGAATATCTATAATTATAGTCTTGTAGTTCGAGCCACTTTGCTGGGTCAGGTCAGACTGCCAATAAGACGGCCAATGGCGAGCCTCGGTTGTGGATCAAGTCTCAGCGGGGGGTCAGCTCCTCTTCGTACTGTTTGCGGAAACACTCCCCCACGGGGAAGAAGTCCCAGCAGCGCTGCTGGTACCAATTCCACACGTACGACTCCTGCGGCGCACAAATTAGCATATACGACTCCTGCACACAAATTAGAATATATTACTCCTGCACACAAATTAGTATATATTACTCCTGGACACAAATTAGCATATATTACTCCTGCACACAAATTAGCATATATTACTCCTGCACATAAATTAGCATATATTACTCTTGTACACAAATTAGCATACATTACTCCTGCACACAAATTAGCATTATGCTGCTGTAGAACTTAAATATCAAGAAGTGCATGCGCTGGACTATGCAAACGATTCAAAATGGTTTAAGTCCAAAAATAAGATTCCTCTTTTAAATGAACCAGTAACATAAAATCAACGTGCGTAAATTCTGCACACAGCCTCATTGTCATGTATAAAAAAAAAAATATAAAAAAACCATAACCAAAAATAGCCAACAAAGAAAAATAAAGCTAATTTTGATCAAGATAAGGCTAAAATAAATATCCATGTCAACTGTGCATTGTACTTCACCCCTAGTCGGATATTTTAGCTAAAATGCACTTTGCGACTGCGACTTTACGACTTTGCTTAGCAAAGCAGTCACTCCAGCCTCCTCCTCGACACGCAGCGAGCCTCGACGAGTCTGTCTGGCATGGCGCTATTTTGAAGCCTTTTTCATAATTTTTTCCTTATAATGCAGCAAAACCATTGAGGTATTAATCACTCACATGATAGGCTACAAATAATAAATAGCATCAATGAAAAGAAGCAACGGAATCATTAGCGATAAATACAAATATCAACTAATAGGTTGGAGACCTGTCCTGTGTACTCTGTATCCGGCTTGTTGATGAGGTGCATCAGGAAGAACCTGCAGCAAACATACAACTTCCATAGAGCCCATATATTGTAGACTCCTCCTGCAGGCTGGATAATAAAGAATTGGCCTGCAGCCCAGAGCTCCCCGGGCGAGTCGAAAAAGGCGACTAAAGAAGGGGAAGCGGTTCTGTGTCCTAATTGATCAAAAAACGAAATTACCCAAAAAACTATTGATAATATATACTGCAATATAAACTTAGGTTTATGAAAAACAAATGAGCACTAAACACATTATTGCGCGACGGGAGCTCGAGTTAGATCTGCAAATAGTTTTATGATACATCAGAAGGATCATCTCTTAGAAGTATTCAGCGATGGCAGGTCCCTGGCATCCACCAACTCCAACCAAACTAATCCTTGATCGATACGCAGCAGAAATCACACTCGGCAGTTTAAAGAACAATAAATATATATAAAAAATCAGATAAGCAGGAGCGCGCCGCTCCTCACATGTAGTTGGCAAAGTTGTGTTCGTTCTTGACGTGGATCTCAAATCCATGAGGAATCTTGTCAAAGTACTCCTTGCCTATCCCACAGATGAAGCACGACGACTGCACACACACACACACACACAACTCTCTCTGATGCTCTAATCACGTCAAAGTTATCGCAGTTCTCAATGAAACATTCACACGACCACAAAACCAAAGTAGAATGTAGATTTTACATCAATGTCAAGCTACAACTAACTGCTCGTTTCTGTCCTTGAAAGCTTGCACTCTGGTGACATTTTCAGATCCAGAAAATTTGGTCCAATTTGAAGGGAGAAAACGTAGGAAGAAAATAATTTACTACCAGCCTACCTAATCAACCCAGTACTTGCTGAAGATATGTTTTGAACAGAGTCCTACCTCCAGATCCTCCTTCACTTGCTCCAGCTGATCTCTCAGCTCTCCAAACGCATCGATGATCAGACCTAAACCAGCACGGAACCAACAGTAAATCAAGACGGAACCAACACTAGATCAGCACGGGACCAACAATAACACAGAACCGTAAGTTAAGGAGTGAAAAGAAACCGAAAATAAAAAATTGAAGCCTCTAACACCCCTAACCCTATAATAACAATTAACTCATTAAGTGATACAACACTCATTCACGTCCCCAGGAGGCAGCAGCAGCACACAGCACACAACAGACCCTGTATGATGGCGAGCAGGATGACGATGACAAAGAAGAAGAAGGTGATGTCAAACAAGATGCGGTAGACTTCGTACGGGTCCCCGTCCGGTGGGTTGATCTCGTCCCCTGCGCACCGACGCAACACACTGATCAAGAGTGCGGCGCACACAGCAACGTCAGGGTGTGAATGTATTACCTCGCACAATACTGCATTCGTTACGCATACAAATAATAAATAATACTTTATTGATCAGTACGAAATACGACGTTCAGGTAGGAAGATATACGATGCTCATAGAAGCTATTCAAGTTTGATAGATGTAGATGCATTTTTAAACGCCTAACATCACATGATTATTTCGCTCTTTTGTTCATTAAAAATAATTTTGATTGCCTATTTCTAACACAGTATGCGACTGGGTTGAAAACGTGACACCAGAGGCTAGCAGACGAGAAGACTTAAAGCCATGATAAAACAAAGTACACTCAGAATTTAAATATGCTTCAATAAATTTAACGCGTAAAAAAAGTCAGAAAGAAGAGGGAGGAGACTGACCTATGCCCCCACCAGCCCTCACGCCCACGTACAGGTGGAACATGTAGCACTGTGCACACACCACCAGCACACAGCCGTCACACACAGCGTTCACAACAGCGCTAGGGACACGCAGTCATCATTACTGATATTATGACAACTGAGAACAGGTATAAGCGCAATACACGCAGTTAGAAAATGTAGCAACAAGTTATTGAAATAGAAAACAAACGTCAATTATATTTTATTCACAGCACTTTGAGGTTGAATTACATGATTGGCTACAGCTGAGATCGCGCTACATACCATCACCCCACGCGCACATACTTGTATCGCGCACATACGTAGTATTTACTACAGACATGCACCGCGCACGCACCGAGAGCATGTCGTGACACTTGTAGTCTGCGTCCTCACCCTCCTCCTCCTGCACGTAGAACTTGCGGAAGAAGTTGAACGCGATGACCGTGTAGAGGTAGACAATGATACTTAGAAGCATCACCGTGAGCATCAACTGGATGGGACAGGCAGGCATACAGGCAGAGATACAAGCAGAGATCAAGCACACATCCATGTAGAGGTAGACAATGATACTGCAGGATAGAGCAAAGAACTTCCCCCACCCCTTCTTCAGTCATTCCTTTGTTAGTTTGTTGCTTAACGATGCAGCAGCGCACTAGAGCCATTTTAGTACCAGACAAGATAATATATATATATAAGTTGTTCACAGGTGCAATAGCACCTACAAGTGCTATGAAGCAAATAGTAATGAAACTACACGAATAAAACACAAGCCACTTCAGTCACTCTCTCGCTATGCGTGGGAAGCTCTGAGCTGCAAACCACACTATCTTCCCCGGTCCGCAGGGATTGTCTAAACGTAGAGAGAAGCTACCTGTTTGCCGTTGTGAGTGACGGACTGGAGAATGGTGCCGAGCGTCTTAATGCACACGGCCACGTCCATCAGGTGAGCCGCGAAGAAGAAGTAGTTGAAGTTACCGAGCATCGAGAATATGAAGTAGAACGCGATGTAGAGGAAGGCCTGCGGCAGTCAATGAGAACTGAGCTGCTGAAGAACTGAGAATTGAGAAAAGGGTGACAGTGTAATTCATTTACTACAAACAAGCGCTAAAACTGTGCTACACATAGATGACGGTGTTTTACTTTGCACTTATAGATCTACATTAGCTAGACGCTGCGCCCAAAGATCAGAAAAATCTTTAAATTTTTTTATTTTTTGCATCCGTTACATCCTGAAAACGTGTTTAAAAACCTGAAAACCCACAGAAAAATGCCAGGCTGATAAGAGTAAGCATTAGGATGGAGTGCGTCTAATGATGACATAGAAGCAGGCACGCACATTGTCAGTGCAGATGATGCCCCACTTCCAGACCTCATAGCGCAAGTCTATGTCCGTCATGCTGCAACACACACACACACACACACACACACAAATAACAAATAGACACACACTGATCACTTTAACACAAGCAATAGGACCGAATAGGAGCAAACAATTCTTAATCACAATGAATCAACACACCTATCCCAACCAAACAAATTAAGCTGAAGAAACCTACCTTGTATCATTTGATACTAATTCAGTAGGCTTTATTACCAGTTTTTGTTTTTTGTTTTTTTTGTAGCCCTATTACGAAGAGAGGTGATGCCCCATTGCACCAGCTGATGGTCGCTGGTGCTGGTTCTACTGTGGACTGGTAGGCATTGTAGGAACACTTGTGGCTGGCGAATTTAAACCACCTTTGCCAAGTTTATTACTATAGTGGAGTCTAGTAAGGAAATGGATTGTGCTCACAAGGAGGGGAGGATGGACGCGACTTCCTTCTTTGCGCCCAGAGTGAAGCCGTCCTTGTCTCCCATGCCAAGCAGGTCGCTGATCTGCTCAAACTCGTACTGCTCTGACCACTTGTTACGCACCTACGCACAACACACAACTCGTACTGCTACGACCACTTGTTGCGCACCTACGCACGTCATCACAACACATATGTAATCAACGTATAACCAGTTTCAACACACGGCGACGTCATAAAAAAAAATGTGTACACAGAATACTTTGAGGGGGGGGGAGGCTGTGGCCCTGTGATACCAACTTTCACAGTATTTAAGGACCAATATAAAAATATATTAGTTGGGAGGCTACAGCCTTCTGCAACCCCCCCCCCCCCCCCCCCCCCCCCCCCGATGAGAAAAAGCTAAATTATTTTCAAGACACAGTTTTAACATGAAACACCGCTTGTATTGAACAGCTGTTTCCGACAGACTCAAATCACGAAACGAAGAAGCGCCTAGATGGCAGCAGTACCTTCTTCTTGACGAACTTGTCCCAGTACTTGTCGGGGAAGGAGCGCGTGCTGATGACGAGCTTGTCCCAGTGACCCTTGAGGTCGTCGTCACTCGGCTGGTCGACGATCCACAGACCCTCAAACTCAAGACTTCTCGCCACCTCCTTCTCTCGCTTGAACACCACCAGCGGCACCTGGGCGCGTAGCAGCGAAGTAGTATCATGAACATGTAGTAGAGTAGTCAACTAGATACAATTCAGTAGTACTGTAGATATATTAGAGTAGTATGATAGATATAATACAGTAGTATTGTAGATATAATAGAGTGAACAGAGACCTTGAGACAGAAGTATCCAATAAACTATAGAAGTGAGTCGACAGAGACCTTGAGGCAGTAGTATCCGATGATCATGGCAAAGGCTGTGAAGGTGTGCAGCAGAGCAAAGATGCGCAGTATTGGAGCGAGGTAGTACACGTTCTCATCCATGTTGGTCGTCTCCAGCATCCCGTCATCATCATCATCATCAGCGTCTTCCCCCCCACTCCCCGCGCCCCCCGCTGCTAGGTCAAGGGTCGCGTTCAAGAGTTCAGTCGCCGCCTCAGTGGCGGCGCCACCGTCATCGTCATCATCGTCCCCCCCGCCCAGCTCAGCGCTCACCTTCGACACCTGCGACGTGCAAAGCAGGCAAGCGATTGAGCTCAGCAGAATTACGGTGCTCGGCAAAACATTAAAATACAGTCTGCGTGGTTGACCTTCATACAAACCACGCCTACTTCATGCAGATTGTATTTTCGCGTTTCGATGAGCACAGAAATTCTGCTGAGCTTCAATTTCTTGCCTAATTTGTACCCTCCTGGCGATCACCAGTAACAAAGGCTCACTTATTCATTGCATTGCATGCTGCCATATATTTATGCTCATAATTCCAAGCCTACCTTGAAGAAAAGCAGCAATATATTTATGCTTATAATTTCAAGCCGACCTTGAAGAAGAGCAGCATGATGTTGATGGAGAAGGCCAGCCCGAGTGCGATCAGCTTGAAGGTGTAGAAATTTCTCGCAAACATGCACTGCAGCGCGGATCAGGAAACAAAAAGAACCACTAAACGCATTGTCGTGTGCATAGTTTATCAAACGATGAGGGCACGCAATGGGTCACCCACAAGACGAGACAACGATGTATGCACCCCGCAGTGCAGATGAAACTAAAGCTTGTCTCTAACCGTATTCAATCCAGCTAATTAATTTTTCGACCATCATTCATACGATGAGCAGCAAAGAAATAGACACATTCTGAAAATCTGAAAATGAAATACAGGATTTTTTTTTTTATACATGCATCAATGAAGTTATTAGTAGCAACTATACTACAAATTCTACAACACTTGTACTCTACAACCCAATAGTTAGCCTAAAAAGCGAACAAAGAAAAAAGGCAAATACAAAGTAAAAATAAATTTTAATAACGTGAGCACATTTTGGTGACTGACCGAAATGAACATCCAAAAGTTCATCCCCTCCGACCGAATGTTGCTCGGCAGCTCCTCCCCCCCCTTGGCCCCGCCCACCTCCGTGAGCCCGCCCTCCGCCCCGCCCAGGTCGGCCAGGCCAAGGTCGGCTTGTCCCTCGGCCAGCAGGGGCGGCGCCTCGCTGTCCAGGGGCTCGAGGGGAGCAGCCTGGGGCGGCGGCGCGGGGCTGTTCAGTGCACTGAAACCAACGCAGCGAGAAATACACTAAATATAATAAAGGTGTGAGATAATGTCACAAAGTGGGACCAGACTATTGGGTCATCACAGGCTCTATTATCAGTCAATGAATACACTGTTCTTTTATCTTCTGATTTAGTACTGTTATCTTCTATCCCTGAAGATTGCAGTTCATATATAAAAGAAGAATGAAGGAAGAAGGGGAACTTACGCCTTTCCCTTTGGCTTGTCGCTCGTTGGCGCAGTCTGAGCGAACCCGTTCATCTGTCAAACAGAACACCAGCAAGAACATCAATAAATGAAACAAAAAATAAACTCTGACATTTGTAGGCGACTGATGAGAAATGAGGCATCAGATTTAGCACACATTGCATTGAGTTCTGACATCATTTTCAGATCTACTGTATGCAGCACCGATAGCTTAGTCGCTCATATGTATTCCCAAAGATTAAACGCCTGTCAAGAATATTACAATAAATCATTACAAGAGTAATAGTTTGTTCACTTTTGTATGATTCGATCCACAATTTAACTGTGCAATTTAAACTGTGCAGGTATGTACAATCTCGGAAGTTCCTTGTGTTGGTAAGATCTTTGAGATTCAAGTGTTGCGTACAATCTCTGCAGTCTCGTGGCCGCCAGTCATCACTTCGGAGGTCTGCAGCGTGAGTCCCTTGTCGCCAGAGGTCGTGTCCGCTTGCCCCACCTTCTTGTCCGCTTGCCCCGCCTTTTTGTCCGCTAGCCCCACTTTCTTATCTGTGACTCCTCCCACTGGGGTCACTGTCTTACCGTTCTGCACGGCCTTGCCCTTGCTGCAACACACAAACATAGTATCTTTGGCGCAGGGCTCCACACGACCAGGGGGGTTCAAATCGTCAAGAGAGGGTTCAAAGCGTCATGGGGTAAGGGTTCAAAGTGTAAAGGGGGGGGTTAAAAACATCAAAGCATTGTCAAACATCGTATCTGACCAAGAAAATTAAAGTTTAATCAAATTTCTTTCAGCATACAAGAGAGCACTTTCAACATCACTATGCAGCAGTAGGCAAACAATACCCTATGCTGTTGTACCATAAATACATTGATTGTCCGGTCTGGCAAACTGCTGTGGCTGTTCCTGACATCCTAACCCCTACATCCACCCCTCCTACCCCTGGTCAGCGGGTGAGGGAGGCTGGTCCGTGGACTCCTTGTTAATGTTGATCAGTCCAAAGCCAAACGCGTCTACGGGCGCGTTCTGTGTGAGTGAGTCGTCAGGGAGCATGTTGGCTATGACGGCGCGCTGCTGCGCCCCCGGGCCCTTGCCCTTGGCGCGCTGCTTGCTGGCCGCCAGCGCTGCTGCTGCGGCCTGCTGCGCGCTGCGCGGCGGGGCGTAGTGCTCCCCCCGCATCATCACGTAGATCAGGCGGAAGAACGTCCTGCAGCCGCACACGAAAAGAAGTGATCAGAAGAAAATGAATTATCTGTTTTTAAACAACGGTGTGTTCACTTTTTTTAGTGGAAATTTGTTCAAAAGCGGTTAATCAAATCACTGAAAAATTTAATTCATTGTTTGACTAGCCATTCTGATACAAAAGCTATAGCCTACAGTATAAGCTCTAGGACACGATCTGAAAATTAAGATATGCACAATAGTAGTGCTCGGCTATAGAAAGTAATTCCTCCTCAACACTTTCAGTCGAGAACCAGTAACATGATGCGATATATATAGCCTAACAATGCCAGTACGTTCTCTATAGAACAAAGGCCACAACGTCCGAGCGAGAGGCTACTGCATGATCTGACGTCATCACGGGTCCGACATGCGCCCATGGGCCACGCATCGTGCTGCGGTCCTTTTCTGCTGATTATTTACCTGCGCCATCTAACGATTTGCAAGTAATAAAGAAGAAGAAGCGGCGTACGCACCAGACGATAGTGAAGAGAAAGGTGAGGAGCGTGAGTACGACGTTGACGTTGAGTCGTACTAGCGCGACGAGTAGGTCCTTGACGGACATGGAACGCGCTGCCGTCCAGCGCTCTCGCAGGCTCGAGGGGGAGAGGAAGGAGAGGGTGGCTCTCACGCCCCTCTTGAGCAGCCCCCCGCCCAGCTTCACCACCTCCACAAGGCCCCTGCAGTGACGTCATCATAAACGCATCTGCATTGGCGTCCCAAGACGTCATCGAGTATATGATTTGAAGCGAGGTCAGATAGTGGTGCTGCATCGAGTGTTGTTTGAAGCCTTAGCGAGGAAAGCCATGGCCAAAAAACCCAAACTGTATTTCCAGTACCAAATATACGCCCAGTAGAGTTGTGTGCCAAGCATCAACAGTATTCTATGCCGAGCACCAAAGTGTGCCAGTTGCTAGAGAATGTCAAGTCTCGGTAAGCAAAGTAACCCTATGCGTATGTTTTGAAATAATTATATCTTAAAATTACATTTTGTTCAAACACAAATTCAAGGGGTCAAATCCATTTTACGTTTTCTCCCCGTCTGACGGAGACTTGACGGCAGAGTACTGCGCCATCTTGAGCTGCTGCTCCTCTGCGCTGATACTGGTCGCGTGCTGCATCTGTGACATCCAATCAGAGGCGCTAAATGTAGATCAACTAAAGACAACAATAAGTCAAAGAGCCAATCAGAGGCGCTACAACACCAAACTAAACAAGTCAGAGAACCAATCAGAGGCGCTCAAACTAGGCCAGGCTGTAGCCAAATCGAGAGATAGTGTCTCAGCAAAGCATTAAGATGCAAGCCAACAGCTGTACTACACAGACTGCAGCACAGCACAGGCATTGGACAGTTAGTTAGAAATAAAACATTCATACTTTGTTACAAAATACAACGGAACCTCAAAAATGATTTTCATCAATTAATATTTCTGAAGGGCAGTGTCACAAGGCAACTTTCTACATCAGGATAGATTACAAAGGAGCATTGCCGATGTCATATTTGTATTCGACTCGAGATAACACTGATCCAGCAATGCTTTAAGAACAACCCTCACAGAAAGCAACAGTCTGACTTAGAGGAAACAAAACTGAACATGCAGTGACGAGATTAGTACACAACTGTGAACAACAGAGGATATTAAAATCTTAGACTTTCGCAGTAAATTCAGTTACGTATACACACTGATTTCAGTTGGGATATAAGCGCACAAATTCTGAAGCTGAAGTGTTATATAATCTAACTTACACAAACACCTTAAAACTGTTTATGTTAAGTTTTTAGCGCAACAAAGTCAACAGGTTAGACGCCCCGCCCCAACAAATATCCAGCAGTCGAAGCATAAAGCGGGTTTTCCCCGCGCCGCATGACGTCATTCTGCACCAATCAGAGCCGAGAGGATGAAGCAAAACCGGCGCGCCGCTGCGAAATAACAGCGACTCCTAGAAAAGCGATACCTCAAAAATGGCGTCTTCGCAGAAGTTTGTAAACGACTCAAATTTCCCCTTACTGCCCTCCTCCGAGCAGACATTGTGCAGAAAGGCCCTCTTCGACTCCTGGGCAGTTAGTGACGACAAACAACCAGATAACTAGAAATACTACGCAAAAATACCCAGAATCTACCCACAACGGGGAAACTACGGGAAACCGTTGCATTCGATCGGTTTCAGTTTGTTGCGGCTCACCTCAAAAATGGTGTCCTCGCAGAAATTAACGAAACATTCGAGTTTACCCTTCTCCCCCTCCTCGTTAATCATATTGTGGAGGAAGGCTCGCTTGGACTCCTGCAGAGATAATACAGAGATACACGCAATACACATATACTTGATGCATACATAGATGATATATTTATAAATGATATATTGTATATTGTCTATGTATGTTGTCAACGACACATCATTGACACCTTAAGCAATTTACACGCATACGCCTGTGTCAGGTTACACTTATGAAACTCTCTTCCAGTAAAGACGATACAGTTTTTGAACACTTTGCTTGCAATCAAAAGAACCTATATCAAACACACATTTCAGATTATACGAAATAGCCTAACTTTACTCATGAAACAGCACCTCCTATAGATAGCCATATCACAACAAACAATCCACACACCGACCTTATTCTGCGGTTTGTGCCCATATCACATAATTGACAAACCGACCTTGATCCGAGGCATACGGTCACATCACACAATCCCACACTGACCTTGATCTGAGGTTTGCTAAGATCAGATAATAACATCACACAATCCCACACCGACCTTGATCTGCGGTTTCTCCCACTGGTCGACGTGTGACTGTTTGATCTCAAAGTAGACGCGCTCAATGCGCTGGGCGCTGCCCATGATCTCAATTCGTCCCAGGTAGGGCTCAAAGTAGCCGAGTACACACAGCGCCTTCTCCATGAACCGCTGCAGCCTGCACGCAGCGAGGCGTGACGTCACAGTGATGTCATATGTGATGTCATCAAAAACGTCACATAGAGCAATGATGCAGTGCAGGTCCTTGTGCTGTTTTGTTTGCTTAATCATCCAAGAACGCTCACTCAATGCACACAGTGGCACTTCAACATTCACGACATTCGGAAATTCTGCAGATAAGTGCCGTGAAAACTAAATAGTGTCTCATTTGCTGTTATTCTATAGCTTTAAGCTTTGAGCAGGTCAGTCCATTCCTGAGAGAGGTGCAGTATTGCATGGGAGGGGGGGGGGGGAGTGAATTAAAGGCCTACAGCTCAGGTTGGGGTTAGGCTACGTGGGGATGAGTTAAAGTCGTACCGAGGGTCGAAGGGTATGTGCTCGGAGAGGTTGGTGAGCAGGACGGCCACGTTGAAGCCGATATCCTTGGCAGGGTCGTGGAACCGGTCCGTAAACTCATTGAAGTCTACCTTCCCGTCTTGGTTGGCGTCCACACACATCATCACATAGTCTATCTCCTCCCTGAGTGTGACACATACATCATCACATAGTCTTTCTCCTCCCTGAGTGTGTGACGCACACAGCACATAGTCTTTCTCCTCCCTGAGTGTGTGACACACACACAGCACATAGTCTGTCTCCTCCCTAAGTGTGTGACACACACACAGCACATAGTCTGTCTCCTCCCTAAGTGTGTGACACACACAGCACATAGTCTGTCTCCTCCCAAAAAGTAACATATATAACCACATACCCTATCCCCTTTATGTGTACAATATTGCAGAATTGACCCTAGGAAGACTTGATCTTTGAGTGCTGAAAAAAACACAAACCAAGAGGACACCACGCCAAGATTATCGTCATCATCATCATATCTTGTGATCAGTCAAAAAGTTGACTCACTCAGAGTAGACCTTCTGTTGTATCATCGCCAGTCTGAACTCCTTGGGAGAGATCACCCCGTCCTTGTTCACATCAAACTCCTGCATTGAACGCGGCCAAATGGGACAAATGAGTGGAAGTCCGTAGATCTATTCCATATATTGATCATCTATAAGTCGCGCGCACAGTATTGCAAACGGAGCAGAGGGATGAGCGGTGTAGTGATAAGATACGTAGAACCTGTTCAGTTGTTTGTACGTCACTAGCAGACGCGTGACAGTTTCAATCCAACAGCGCATTAATTCTACGTACATCCGCAGTAATTGAGCCAACTCGATGTTGGTATCAGACTACAATAATCAAAGAAGAGATATGACAGCAAACACCCCATAACACTTAGGCACAAAATTGACAGAAAGCTGACCATGAAGGCTTCAGATGTCGTCAGACCCTTCATCTTGAGGAAAATGTCAAAGAACTTGAGAATCATCTACAAGCGCAAAGACTTATCTATCAGTCAATCAGATATCAGAAAACTAGGAAAAGTTATTTTTCAGCTATGATGAATGACAATATTTGAAAACTGCACTGAATTATGATAATACATCTAATCACATCACATCACACTAAAGAGACAAGCAAACTATGTTTTATAAGAATTCCGCAAAGTAAAAATCACCGAATCGTGCCAAAAAGATAGAAAAAGTTAACGTCAATAAAAAGAAGGAACTTGCCTCGAAGTTGGCGGAGGATTCGACCAAGGTGTCGACCATCTGCTTCCCGATTGGTCCATTAACAACGTTCCCTAGACACACAGCAAGGTTTATTTTATTGGATCAGATTTATTTTTGATAAACTTATTCGCATCAAGGAATCCCTTGACACTATAACATGATCACAAAACAAACCACAAACCTACATTCTAGATTAGTGTACATATTTTTATTATCTACTCTTCACTACACAAGTAACAGTGAGTTAGTGTGTGGCACAGATCCACACAAAAATAGAAGCGCATTATTGATTTTCAACACTATTTAATATTGAATGCTGCATGCGAGACACAGTCGCCAATGCGAGACGCTTGAGACCTTCGAGCATGGAGAGCAGCATGATCATCATGTCCTTCTGCAGCGTCATAAACTCTCGCAACAGCTCCAGCTGCTCGGGGTCCTGTGCGCACACACAGCACATGTTATTGCGCGAGTTAGTATAATGAAAATAACGTAGCAAGTGCTCATTAATGCGTCTAGATCACTCGCGCGTTTTTTCATATACTTTTTCCTTTCCTTCACCTGTATATGTACGCGCACAAACCACACTTGTAATGCACGAATAATACGTCCTGCTAGCAGGGGATGAAAAAGCATCGATTCCTTGAATCGTAGGTGCGGAGGAAGTGCAGCAGACTACATACAAAAAGTACTTTTTAAATAACTGAGCTTTAAGGCCGGATTGAAAAGAAAAGAGGAACATTGTGTGAAATTTCATATGGCTAAGTACAAAGTTTGCATGCTAAACTATATCTGCCTGGTACCCACGATAAGGTAAGGCCCCAACGTCTTTGCGTACCGCAACAGACTTTACACCCAATATTATATTGATAAAAATGACCTTGGAGAGCTTCTCCTGCATGTGGGCGAAGATGAAGAGAAATCCCCCGACTGCGTCCCAGAGCCTGCTGTGAGCCAGGGCGAGCTGGTTCCCTGCACACGGGCCCTGCAGACAAGCACACAGGCACACATACAGGCAGGCATATAGGCAAGCATACAGGCACACATACAGGCACACATAGAGGCACACAGACACACATGTCAATCATATAAACAGCAAGCTGCAGAAGCGCACAGATTGCCTGTGACATCATCAACACAGTAGAGCCCCAGCTGCACAAGAAAGAAGAAGAAGAAGCCTTGCCTGGATGTACTCTGAGATGCTGTTGAAGATCTGGGCGGCCACGGTGATGGCGCGAATGAAGGAATCCTTGCCCGGCTCGTCGATGCTCTCCCGGCTCACGTAGTGCCAGTAGAAGTCCATGATCGACTCCTGCCAGCCACACGCAACAGTCATCATTTATCTGTCGCTTTAAAGCCAGCTTCAGCCTCCGCAGACGTCATTGGGGAAATAATGGCACAGCGAGGAAAGGGCGGCATCAGCTTGGTTATCTCATCCATCCAATCATGCGCCAGGATCGTGATCTGGGATTTACTTAACAGTCGATTCAATGTTTCAGCACTTGATAGAAACACTGCGTCTAAATGTGCGGATCGAGTAATTGACATGGGCTTTACTCTACGCGCGTAGGAGTCACCAATGAAAGTATTATTGCAATATAAGCCAAGGAGAGTGGTGGGGCTTCAATGGGCCGGTTCAACTGTCCCACAAAGCTGAGCGAGGAACGATAGCATACCCATTCCTAACTTTTAGCATTTAGCTAACTTCAGCAATTCTAACATATAGCTTGATGCAAGCTTAAGTTGAAAAGTAAAGCAATTCTACCAATTTCCTGACCGCCATGACATCACCATCTTGCTTTGCGTGAGGCGGCGCGGAGTTTCAAATAATAAAAGGTCAGATTTTTATAAGAAATTCTTAAGAAATCTTAAGTACTCCTCAATATTAAAAATAGCCTAAGATGTTTTGTGAAACAAGCCCTAGGTGACTACAGAGTGTGCAGAAACAAGAAGCAGTAAGAAGGTGCGCGCGTGAGATGAGAGACCTGTAGGCGCAGCAGATAGTCGACGGTACAGATGATGATGTTCACTGTGGTCGTGTTGCCCGCCTGTGTGCGCAGGTAGTTCTGGAACTCTGCACACATCAGCTGACCAATGTACTCCTTTTATATTTGACAACATTTGGTAATGCTTGACCACATTGTCATCACTGTGCGAGTCAGACTCAAGCTGAAAATAGATCTCTTGGCTTTATTTGGCAACGTTTGGCCATGCTTGGCAATATTGTATAAGTCAGACACAAACCTCATTTATTTTAAAATATTTGGCAACGTTTGGCAACGTTTGGCAACGTTTGGTAACGTTTGGCAACGTTTGGCAACGTTTGGCAACGTTTGGCAACGTTTGGCAACGTTTGGCAACGTTTGGCAACGTTTGGCAACCGTTTGACAACGTTTGGCAACGTTTGGTAACGTTTCGGTCTTGAATAACGTTAACATGGACCAAAATGATGTCCTGAGGACACTTTAATTAACAAACGCTTGCAAAATTAAATTATTAATAAAAAACAAAACAGCAAAGCTCAAGTAAAGACTAGAGTCATCAGGTGCGGACATACAGAGAAAAAGAGAAGAAAGAAGAAGGATGTTTTCTTACCGAGATTGTGCCCCTCACAGAGCAGCTGGAGGAAGCGGAAGAGCTTGCAGGTGAGCTCCGTGTCCTGGAGGTTCTTGGCCTGTGCCGCACCCTCTGTCACTCCAAGACCTTCCGCCTTGTTGTTGCGCTCAAACGCGTCTAGGTCCAGTACACTGGACCAACCCAGACCAATCAGTAGAGGCGTCTAGGGCCAGTACACTGGACCAACCCAGACCAATCAGTAGAGGCGTCTAGGGCTAGTACACTGGACCAACCGAGACCAATCAGTAGAGGCGTCTAGGGCTAGTACACTGGACCAACCCAGACCAATCAGTAGAGGCGTCTAGGGCTAGTACACTGGACCAACCCAGACCAATCAGTAGAGGCGTCTAGGGCTAGTACACTGGACCAACACAGACCAATCAGTAGAGGCGTCCAGATCCAACACATTGCACCAGCACCGACCAATACAATCTTGGAATATCTATGCCTTGTATTTGACTTGTCAATCAAATAAGTCATAATTATTGATCTATAAACATTGACTATAGCATCGTAATAGTACGAAAAACATTCCCACAAACAAATGCAGGATAAGTCTATAGTAAACGAGCCGTACCACATTACCACAGTACCACACTACCACAGCACCATATTACCACAGTACCACATTACCAGTGTTACCGCACAGAAATAATTCGCAGATATAATTCCGAGGCAAGCCAACATTACCTGCACTGCTGCATGAGCCCGGCCACCGATAGGAAGAAACCGACGTCCTTCTTCTCTCTCAGATGTTCCAACATTTTCTGTCAAAGATAAAAACTAGTTTCAGCAACTGCGGATCAATTATTGCTCTCATTTCTGATCAAAAAGAGCTTAATCAGTATAACTTAGCATCAGTGTGCTGTTGATGAACCTCAGTCCTGCCCTGTCATCAATCAAACTCTCATCAAGGTCAGCATTCAACTCTATCCGCGGAGAAGTTGGTTTCGACGCTTGAACGCGTCAAAGGGTCCTCCCTTACTCTGTCCTCGCTCTAGTCGACAGACATTAGGCATACTATCCGCAGCATGGTGCATACAAATATTTCTTCACGGGGCTTCAGAGAGTTTCAAATACAACTGCAGCAGTTGTTGCTGCAGCCGAAAAAACAAAGAAGAAAAGAAACGAAGAAAAACCTTCTGGACGGTGGTGTTGCCGCCCATGAGGATGGAGATGCCGAGGTCTATGGTGGAGATGACCATGTCACTCCACTGACCTGCACCACCGCATAATATCACATGCACCACCACACAGCACCACATGCACCACCACACACCACATGCACCACCACACACCACATGCACTACCACACTGCACCACATGCACCACACAGCACCACATGCACTACCACACAGCACCACATGCACTACACACCACCTGCACCACCACACACCACATGCACCACTACAGAATACATACAACACCACACAGCACCACCACACAGCATGCATGCACATGCACCACCACACAATACATACAGCACTACACAATACAACACCACCACACCGCACATGCAGCAACAGCACGCGCTCTGCCAGCCTTTCGCTGGTGTTTTTGATTGCTTATTGAGAAGCAGAGGGCACCAGTAGGGTCAGGATATCGTCAGATAAAAAGAATCTACATGTACCTATCAGAGTCTGCTAAAGAAGCCCTATGCTCAATACTACGTAGATAAGCATCGACAATCCGCCATTGCACAACAACAGAGTCTAGTCTGCTGTCCAACCCTTACACTACAAGGCAAAGTCAGCCTGCTGTCCTACCCTCATACTGAAAGTTAGTTTGCTGTCCTACCCTTGCTGGCGCTGATGTACATGAGGACCATCTCCGCCACGCCGCGGTCACTGAGGCGCGACTGCTCAAAGAGCAACTTCTGCTTCTCCATCTCCTGCTCCTAGTGACAGAACAAACACAACGCTTGTGTACACTATTTTGTTATAAATAAATATATACATATATATATATATATAAACATATTCTGCTCTCAGAGACAGAACCAGACTAGCACAAGAGAAGGGTCACTGCCAAGTACACTGCTGCACTTATAACGCACCAAAAATATATAATTGAGAACGGAAAACATATTTTACCGAAACGGTCGATGTAGAAAATATGATGTTTGCAAAGCTTAGACTTTGAGACTAATTAAACTTGAAACATCAAAGTCTACTACAAAAATCGCGCGTTGGGGCGTCTTCAAATGCTGAAACTGGCTTTAAGCGGATTTCCAGTACTAGTTTTAATCAGTTATATGACAGCTGTACCTGCAGCGAAGCCCCGGCGCCCTCCTTGCTCTCATCACCACCGCCTTCTTCTTCTTCTTCTTCTTCCGCCCCCCTGTGACAACTCTGTCGCAGAAACAACAAATCATATCAAATCTTGGCAAGAGTACCAAACAAGCAAATGTTAGCTGTTCAACTAATCATAAATGGCTCAAAATGTCAGCAACTGTTCATACTCACAAAGTCGGCGTACGAGATACCTGGCTCATAATGTCGGCGTACGAGATGTAGAGCACGTCGGCCTCCAGCGTGGAGCTCTGCTCCGTGGTCGCCGACCGACTGAACGCCGTGATGAGCTGGGAGAGGGGCTGGGGGCGCCCCTCCCCCCCCTCCTTGTCCTTAGCCTCCTTCACCTTCACCACACTGTCCTTGGGGCTCGCCTGCAGCACAGTCGCAGTATCCTTTATTCACAATCCACACAAAGCCAAGTCATATGCAAGGTGAGTCAATCTAACAAGGGAATGCAGCCACTAAACCGCGATGTGTATACGAGTGTCTGCAGATGGATAAGGCTGGATGTGTATACGAGTGTCTGCAGATAGATAAGGCTGGATGTGTATACGAGTGTCTGCAGATAGATAAGGCTGGATGTGTATACGAGTGTCTGCAGATAGATAA